>JABMCL010001248.1:152500-157500 GCA_018857735.1 Alviniconcha marisindica
TATCTGTGTTGCACAGAACCGGAACGAGCAGTGGTGATTGCATTATCCGTGTTGCACAGATCCGGAACGAGCAGTGGTGATTGCATTATCCGTGTTGCACAGATCCAGAACGAGGAGTGGTGATTGCATTATCTGTGTTGCACAGATCCGGAACGAGGAGTGGTGATTGCATTATCTGTGTTGCACAGATCCGGAACGACGAGTGGTGATTGCATTTTCTGTGTTGCACAGATCCGGAACGAGGAGTGGTGATTGCATTTTCTGTGTTGCACAGATCCAGAACGAGGAGTGGTGATTGCATTATCTGTGTTGCACAGATCCGGAACGAGGAGTGGTGACTGCATTATCTGTGTTGCACAGATCCGGAACGAGGTGTGGTGATTGCTGTCTAACCTCATAATCTGTGTTGCACAGATCCGGAATACAGATTATGAGGTTAGACAGCAATTACCACTCTTCATTCCGGATTGCACAGATCCGGAATGAGGAGTGGTGATTGCTGTCTAACCTCATAATCTGTGTTGCACAGATCCGGAATGAAGAGTGGTGATTGCTGTCTAACCTCATAATCTGTGTTGCACAGATCCGGAATGAAGAGTGGTGATTGCTGTCTAACCTCATAATCTGTGTTGCACAGATCCAGAACGAGGAGTGGTGATAAGTAAACATGGTGCTTAACGTCCACAGAAACCGTACAGCTTATTAGGGACGAGGAGAAGGGGGAGAAGGGGGTATGGAGGTGGGGGGGAGAGGGAGATTATATACCTATCGCTACACTGTCACCACCAGAATGACTTATGCATTAAGATGGGCAGCGATGAGAGCCAATTTAATGTTTCAGTAGGAAGTGATGGACAAAGTCACAAGACAGTGTCCACAAACCACAACCTTTTTGAAGAGAAAGGAGAGCCGAAGCGGTATCGAACCGAGGTCCTTCCGCTTACCAGCCTAACGCCTTACCGCTAGGCCAAACCGGCTCACCGAGTGGTGATGGCTGTCTAAGCACATTATCTGTGTTGCACAGATCCGGAAACCCAGCCGTCCCAGTCACAAAGCGAGAAGAAGCGCCAGAGGTCACCACCGAGAACAAGAACCAGCAAGACAGCCCAGGCCACAGTCCAGCCAGTGTGACGGACGACACAGGCCACTGAGCAGTCGCCAACTATGTCACCCAAGCAACGACCGGAAATGAGCGAACAGTCCCTGTCTTGCAAAGAGGACAACATGCAAAAACAAAAACAACAACAAAAAACCCTATGTACTGAGCTGAGCAGTAGACTGGGACTTCTCAGTATCTCCATACGCAACATGAACCAACACGCTTTCGCGTCGCAACAAGAGGGATGATTAAAGACCAGCCTTTGCGAAAGATTTTATCATTATTATTTTATTTTATTTTTAATTAAAAATTAAAATTTAAAAAAAGGCAAGGACTTAGTTTTTATATTTGGCGCTCGGGGTTTA
Source organism: Alviniconcha marisindica (assembly GCA_018857735.1). Classification (NCBI taxonomy): domain Eukaryota; kingdom Metazoa; phylum Mollusca; class Gastropoda; family Provannidae; genus Alviniconcha; species Alviniconcha marisindica. The sequence goes on from JABMCL010001248.1 coordinate 153,965, forward strand.
TTTGTTGAGCTATGATCTTGTGTGTCTCGGGTATTTGCTGTCTCAGTGAGCTGCTTCATTCTCTCTCTCTCTCTCTCTCTCTCTCTCTCTCTCTCTCTCTCTCTCTCTCTCTCTCTCTCTCTCTCTCTCTCTCTCTCTCTCTCTCTCTCACACACACACACACACACACACACACACACACACACAACACACACACACACACACACACACACACATTTGTTTGTTTGTAAACAAAGGTTCGGTTCCCCTTTAATATAAACCATAGTCATTTTTGTTGTTGTTGCTTTGTTTGTTTGTTTATAAACAAAGGCACTGAATATGCTCAAGTCATATATCGGTAGAATTGTTTATAAACAAAGGCACTGAATATGCTCAAGTCATATATCGGTAGAATTGTCATGTATTCTGCCAGAACCAGACAGGATCACAGTCCCCAGAGCACGTTCTGCAGTTCTGCCCCATTTTCATAGAGGCAAAAATGCAGAGCACACACACACACACACACACACACACACACACACACACACACACACACACACACACACACACACAACTGACGACTGTGAACATTCCATTTATGTGTGGGGGGGAGGCATTGTTTGTCCATTTCAGTTTCGTTTTTTTTTTTCACAAGTAAAACGTGGCCTCATCGTAGATTGTGACAAATCGTAGGTCCTCATATTCATCACAAACTACCACGGCTACCGAAGGACCAATATTGTTGCAGTGTTTCAATTCTTCGTTCATCCACAACTGAAGCCTCGCTGACCACACGCAGTACAGGTGGAAGGTCGGTCGAAAACCTCGAAACTGTCCTGAAAGGTCAGTTGTCCATGTACCATTTGCGATGTCTCTGAAAGTTAAATACACAAAACCGATATTCGCCAAATAATGGACGATCGAATCGTTTTTTACTGTTTCTGGTCGTTATGCAGTAATTAACGAAGACCGTTCTTAATGAGACAGGTCAGGGCAGGCCACAGAATCGACAGCGTGACTGGACACATCAGTGACATGACGTCATTCGATCGTTAATGAGCAAGTTGACGGCGGGTCACGCCGAGATTGAAACGAGGTTGGATTGGCGTTTCTGCACATTCCACCGACCCATTGATCTAAAAGTCCATTTTTGGACTGACAAAAAACAAAATATATTTATATATATATATGTTTTTTAGATAAGTGATTTCAGCCTCGCTTTCGATCTCGTGACCTGCCGTGACCTGACTCATTTAAGTATCGACCTGAAGTCATACTCCAAGTCAACACTGCGCCGAGTCTCCCTTCGGATTTTATGAAGCGACATGACCTAGCCCTCATGAACGTGCTTAAGAATGGTCCACACAACACTGATCAGAAAGAATGACAATACAGCGCAAACGAACCAAGAAACCAGCCGGCCAACGAACCGACCGATAATGTGTGTAGTGAGTGCCTCAGCGCGTGCGTAGAAGAATGCTTGCGTGATTGATACTCGTCGTGTTCGTGTGGGTGAGTGTAGACGTGTAATTCTACGCTGCCTGCGGCGCTTTGATGTGTCTACGAAAGGTTTAAAATTCGAAAGTTACGAAAGGTATAAAATTCGAAAGGTATCAAATTCACCATAGGTAGGCTAAGCTGGTGGTTTGTGGACACTGCCTTGTGACTTGGCCCCTAACATGGAACATTAAAATGGCTGACACTGCTGCCCATCTTAATGCAGGATTACTCTAGTGGTGACAGTGTAGCGTTAGGCATGGCCCCCTTCCCTCCTCCACTCCCCCCCCCCATCCCCCCACCGGCCCCCCACCCACCCACCCACCCATCTCCTAGGATCTCTGTCCCCGCCACTGCCTCTTCCAACGCAACTCGACGTTGAACAAGTCTAACCAACCGACCAAACAAACAAACAACTCACTAACTATCGAAGGAACGAAGAACAAACTAATTAAGAAAGGAGGGAAGGAAGGAAGGAACTAATTAGCGAACGAACAAAGGAACTAACTAATGAAGGAAGGAAGGAACTAATTAGCGAACGAACGAAGGAACTAACTAATGAAGGAAGGAAGGAACTCATTAGCGAACGAACGAAGGAACTAACTAATGAAAGAAGGAACTAATTAGCGAACGAACAAAGGAACAAACTAATGAAGGAAGGAACTAATTAGCGAACGAACGAAGGAACTAACTAATGAAGGAAGGAACTAATTAGCGAACGAACAAAGGAACTAACTAATGAAGGAAGGAACTAATTAGCGAACGAACAAAGGAACTAACTAATGAAGGAAGGAAGGAATTAGCGAAAGAACAAAGGAACTAACTAAGGAAGGAAGGAACGAGCCAACAAACTATTAACGACTAACCAAACTAAGTTACCAACTAGCTAAATAACGAACGAACGAACGAACGAACGAACACACTGACTGACTAACTAAAGAAAGAGGGAAGGAAGGAACAGATAATTCGCAACCAAACGAGCAAACTAACTAAGGAAGGAAGGAACGAATTAACGAAGTAACGAACTAACGATCGAACAGAGTGATCGAACTAAGTAACTAATTAACTGGCCAGCTAACTAATTAAAGTAACTAACTAGCCAGCTAACTAACTAAAGTAACTAACCAGCCAGCTAACTAACTAGCCAGCTAACTAAGTAACTAACTAGCCAGCTAACTAACTAAAGTAACTAACTAGCCAGCTAACTAACTAGCCAGCTAACTAACTAATCCAACTAACAAGGTAACTGTAGGCAACTAACTAACTAACCAACCAACTAACCAACCAAATAACTAAAACTTCTCACATGCACACGTAACACCAGCGTCCTCGGAGTGTTGGCAGTTGGAGGTTCCCAGAGGCTGTGCGGGACAGTCCAACAGGCTCTCCTCCTTGCCCACGCACTCCACGTTGTCCAGCAGGATGGGCAGAGTAGCGTCCCCTTGTCCGAAATGCGCTTGTTCCCAGCTTGTCACGTTGGTCCTGGAACAGTTATTAGGCGCAACGTACATCGCGGAATCGGCTCAGTCGCTGGAAATATCATAATAATAATGATAATGATAATGGAAATTTGTAAAGCGCCTACCCTGCGGCTCAAAGCGCTGAACAAGCATAGTATAAGACACATAATATACATCGAGATGGAAACGTTATCAGCGATAAAAATCTATATAAGAAAAGAAAAGAAAAAGCTAGCACATAATATAGAAAGGGTTCAAGCGTTACTATGCAAAAGATTCACACACACACACACACACACGCACGCACGCACGCACGCACGCACGCACGCACGCACGCACGCACGCACACACACACACACACACACACACACACACTGTACAGACTGATAGGGGTGATGGACAATGTTGCTTAGCTGAAATATTCTGAGAAGAGAAATGTCTGGAGTTTGCTTTTGAAGGAAGAGAGAGTAGCAGACTGCCTGATGTCTTGGGGGAGATTGTTTCAGATGTGGGGCCAAAGCCGTGCGAAAAGGTGCGAAAGCCATGGGTTTTGCGGTTGAAGCGTTGGAGTTCGAGCATGCGTGTGTCTGGCTTGTATTG
>JABMCL010001248.1:160000-165000 GCA_018857735.1 Alviniconcha marisindica
AGTATTGATTGATTGATTGTTCGCTTTTATGGATAGTGCTTTTGTCTGCTCTCGAGTAGACCCACTGCGCTTTTGTGGCACGTGATTCAGAATGAATGAAAATCTGCTGCGGAAAATGAACAGGATAAAGACTGTTTATTACAATAGGAATTCCAAAAGTAACCAATAGATCGTTGGACACAAGCATTTTCTACGTATTCTTACAGTTACATACTGTACAAACGAGCGCGTTTACCCCCCCCCTCCCCCCCCCCCTCCCCCAACACACACACGTGTGCACACACACACACACACACACACACACACACACACACACACACACACACACACACACGCACGCACGCACGCACGCACGCACGCACGCACACGCACGCACGCACACACACACACGCACACACACTGGTCTCATTGATTTTCAGCATTCGGATTACGCTTGCCCCTACCCCCACCCCACCCCACTAGTAGAGGAGTCACAATACGTTCTCCTCAGAGGAAGACAGACAGCATCACTTTTTTTTCTTTCTTTCTTTTAGTGTGTTTTTGTTATTTACTCGTCACAACAACGTTGACTGACTGCACGTGAGACACAATGGATCCATGCAGGTTGAGGTTGACGTGCACAGAGTAAGTGCCGCTGTCGGCAGCTGTGACACTCAGCAGGCGGATCCCAGCACCAGGTATGTATTCCAAATTTTGATCGGTGGATTGTTCCGTGAAGAAGTGGCCGTTGACTTCGGTCGCTAGAATATCTTCTGCTGAGGCTGAAAACGAATCAAATCCTGCTTCTTATCCTCCTCCTCCTCCTCCTCCTTCTCCTCCTTTCGAAAAACGTTACATGAACACGACAACAGAGACCCGAGTAGCCTACGGTAACTCCCATCCGGCATGCGAGTAAATACTAGGTACAAAAATGCTTACCAAAGGTACATTCTACAGCAAAAATATACATCTTCTCGTGGACTCCACTCCTTTCAGTCGCCATCATTATCACATTACGTCCACGAGACACGTTGTTGTTGTTGTTGTTTTGTGTGTTGTTTTTCTTGTCTCCCCCCCCCCCCCCACTCCCCCCAGCATGTTGGAGCTTACTTGCTTGACTACCTAGTTACTTACTTACTCACTCACTCATTCACTCACTCATGTACTTACTCACTCACCCCCCCCCCACCCACCCACTCACTCACTCACTACCTACTTACTTTCTTACTTACTTTACCTACTTGTCGTTTGATGACGTGTATTTCGCCGGATATATGTCCCTTGGCGTGTGTCTGGGGGATAAGTATTAAGAATCAGTCTATCCCTTATACCATAATCTTTGCTTGTACCCGCCACTATTAAAACACGTTCACGATGCAGTCTTCGGGAGCGTTGGAGTGGTCCTTGCTCTCAGCCACCGTCACCCGCACGGTATTAAACATCAATCCACATATCCACAATACGCTCCTGGGGAGTGCTGGAGTAGTCCCTAACTCTCGCTCGGAGTCCTTAGCAGGGCGGCAACCTCACCCGCCGTTTAAAAATCAATACACATATCCACAATACGCTCCCGGGGAGTGCTGGAGTAGTCCCTAACTCTCGCTCGGAGTCCTTAGCAGGGCAACGCCACTCGATATTCAGGACGTGCTCCTCGGGAGTGTTGGAGTAGTCCCTAACCCTCACTCACCGTCATTAGCGCGGTAACACCATTCCACATTCACGATGTGCTCCTCGGGAGTGCTGTGGGAGTCCCTAACCCTCACTCACCGTCATTAGCGCGGTAACACCATTCCACATTCACGATGTGCTCCTCGGGAGTGCTGTGGGAGTCCCTAACCCTCACTCACCGTCATTAGCGCGGTAACACCATTCCACATCCATAATGTGCTCTGAGGGCGTGTTCGCCCTGATACTGGTAGATTGGGCGTAAAACACCAGCTTGCTCACTTACTCCTCCGGAGTGCTGAGGTAAGCTCCTAAGTCACACTCCAAGCACTGCTTTACGACATCCTTCCTTCAACCCCTGCTGTATTTAGTTACGCCATAGGGTCCAGAAAACTGTCAGCTAACGAGCAGTTTTTTGTTGGTGCTCAAACAGTAGTAAGTTTGTTACAAACAACTCAAATAAAACAAGGCGTGTCATTATAGCCGCCAACAAAGTTTACACCAGCACAAATAAAACCACAATCGTTTGAATCGAGACGGAACTCTTCTTTTTTTTACCCGTGGTGGAAGCGTCTCATGTTTACGTGCGTGCTTTGGCGCTAGGTTGCTTCTACAGTCATATTAGTACCCGAACCTTTCGGAGGGCGCTGACCGCGTCGCTGGACAGCTGCGCGGAGATAAAGAGTGCCCCTTCAGTGGCGTAACCAAATCTGGCAGAGTCTGGAGGAAGGTGCCGGAAAGCGATGCTCGGAGTGTGCTCCTAAGTCTCACTCACCTCCATCAGCACGATACCGCCACTCCACATCCACGATGTGCTCCTCCGAAGTGCTGGAGTAGTCCCAGGCCAGAGTTACGTCCTGTCCGGCACAGGCCGGCACCGTCGTGTTGTCCGGAATCGTCGCTGAGCTCGGCCATTGTAGCGAGGTCGTCACTGTAGGAAACACTTGCCTCTAAACGCAAGGTTAACGCTTTTCCTGCCAAAGACTTTCTACTGCGGGTTCCGATTCTTTCAGAGAACTGTCTCAGAAAGAAGCTTAGCGAGCGAGGAGTGTTTCTGTGGAGACATTTCCTCCACACCAGAATGCACAATAAGTTTGAATTCGTGCGGCGTGTTGAGTGACAGCGAATAATCAAGCGGGAGTCACGTGATTACCTAAGGGCAGGGAAAGGGTTAATACGTGTAGAGTACTCCGCGCTGAGCTCTAAGCCCGACCCTTTTGCTCACAAGCTCTTCATCCGACCACTGTGGTTGCACTCGAACTTTGTCTTCCTGAAGTCTTCAGGCTCTTCAAATAATGGTTCTAACACCTCCAACTGTTCCCAGCCTGCCTCAAGTAAATCTGTCTCTGTCTCTGTCTCTGTCTGTCTCTCTCTGTCTCTGTTTGTCTGTCTGTCTCTCTGTCTCTGTCTCTGTCTCTGTCTGTCTCTGTCTCTGTCTCTGTCTGTCTCTGTCTCTGTCTCTGTCTCTCTCTGTCTCTGTCTCTCTCTCTCTGTCTCTCTCTCTCTCTCTCTCTCTCTCTCTCTCTCTCTCTCTCTCTCTCTCTCTCTCTCTCTCTCTCTCTCTCTCTCTCTCTCTTGTCGTCGTCGTTATTATTATTATTATTATGGTGATGAGGATCATGATGATGATTGTTGTTGTTGTTGTTGTTGTGTTTATTGGCAGAACGCACTACGATGTGACTCCGATTCTGCATTCAGATGATTGCAACTTGCCTCATTTTGTGGCATCTCATAATTCTCTCTCGTCATCCATGGACGTTCATTATTTCTGATGAATTTTGAAGGATTTGTTCGGAAGCCACCAATCTCCCGCTCCTTTGATATGCTACACTTTAGCTCGTGAGAGGGAAAATGGCGGCCACTCTTCGGATTTATCGCACGGAGTATTAATTGCGACGTTGGGATTGACGGATGGGAACTCTCTTTCAAGGCGGAACTAGGGTTTAAAGTCTTCCGTGGACAGAGAAGAGACAAAAATACTGTGTCCAAAATTGCCTAAAGTGCCTAATAATCCAAAGAGACTATTTATATATACCCTTTTTCCAAGCAACTGACTTGGGGTAAACGACGATAAATGAAAATTGTCGGCTTGTCCTGTTTCGGTTACTGGTGCTGGTGTGTCTGAAAGGTGTCTCGTGCTATCGTTCTCCAACACTCCCACACACTCCAGCCCAATAACAGAAACACGATCAGTAGGTCAGTTTCATTTTTCATTAAATTTTGTCATCGTGTTTACCTGTCGGTCCGTTGTTTCGGAAAAGGAGAGAGAGAGAGAGAGAGAGAGAGAGAGAGAGAGAGGAGAGAGAGAGAGAGAGAGACAGACAGACAGACAGACAGACAGACAGACAGACAGACAGACAGACAGACAGAGACAGACAGACAGACAGACAGACAGAGACAGAGACAGAGACAGAGAGAGAGAGAGAAGAGGTATGGTCCGAAAATATGCTCCTGTTTTGTACTGTCCCGTTAAACTCAGCGTTCTTTTTAAACTTTTGTGTCTGGATCTTGTTTCAGAACGCTAGCAATCAACTTTGATTCAGATTTGTTTTTGTTTTCTGATTTGTTTTCTCGGGAAAAAGAGGATTTCTCCGTAGTCTGTCTGCAGCAGGACACTGTGAAAGAGAAAGAAAATGGGTTTGTCGGAGTCTTCAGAGAAGGCGGGTTTGTCGGAGTCATCGGAGCCTTCAGAGAAGACGGGTCTGTCGGGTTTGACGGAGTCTACAGAGAAGACGGGTTTGTCGGAATCATCAGAGAAGACTGGTTTGTCGGAGTCTTCAGAGAAGACAGAGAAAGCGGGTTTGTCGGAGTCTACAGAGAAGACAGAGAAGACGGGTTTGTCGGAATCTTCAGAGAAGACTGGTTTGTCGGAGTCTTCAGAGAAGACAGAGAAGACGGGTTTGTCGGAGTCTACAGAGAAGACGGGTTTGTCGGAGTCTTCAGAGAAGACAGAGAAAGCGGGTTTGTCAGAGTCTACAGAGAAGACAGAGAAGACGGGTTTGTCGGAGTCTACAGAGAAGACAGAGAAGACTGGTTTGTCGGAGTATTCAGAGAAGACTGGTTTGCCGGAGTCTACAGAGAAGACAGAGAAAGCGGGTTTGTCGGAGTCTACAGAGAAGACAGAGAAGACTGGTTTGTAGGAGTCTTCAGAGAAGACAGAGAAGACTGGTTTGTCGGAGTCTTCAGAGAAGACAGAGAAGACGGGTTTGTCGGAGTCTACAGAGAAGACGGGTTTGTCGAAACCCTCTGCCCGTGGCTTGCTGTGCTGGTAGATAGATATCTGCTGTCGATGGCGATCAAAGAGACAAATCATTCTTACCTTGAATAAGTCCTACAACAACCAAGGAGGGGATCCA
>JABMCL010001248.1:172500-175000 GCA_018857735.1 Alviniconcha marisindica
CCACAACACACACCACACACACACAACACACACACAACACAACATACACACACACACACACACACACACACACACACACACACAACACACACACACACACACACACACACACACACACACACACACACACACCACACACACACACACACACACACACACACACACACACAACACGCACACACGCAACAGCACGCACGCACGCACGCAACCAACACAACACAACACAACACACACACACACACACACACACACACACACACACACACACACACACACACACACACACACACAGAAAGATTGAGAGAGAGTGAGAGAGAGAGAGAGAGAGAGAGAGAGAGAGAGAGAGAGAGAGAGAGAGAAGGACAGAGACAGAGACAGAGACAGAGACAGAGACAGAGAGAGACAGAGACAGACAGACAGACAGACAGAGACAGATCTGGAAGTACGGCACCACGGAACACCACGCACAACTGTGTCTGATAGTTGTTTCACACATCACCATAGATATATATGAGGGCGAATTTATTTTCGTCCACCTTGCATCTCTTGCACTACCGTCTCTTCATCCCACGTTCCGACACACACGGTACGCTCGTGCTCTCTGCTGGATGACGCAGCCAGGACAAGAGAGGAAGGGTACGGACGTTTTATTCATTTTGGCCATTGCCCTTCATAAAGGGGTGCTGGTGGATGACCTGCCGCTTCACAGTGCATATTATAAGTATATATATGTACACGTGAACAAGAAAACCAACGAACTGACGACAGTGTGCTGGAACTAGGCTGAAAATGACAGCGTGCTTGCATTATGAACTTAAAATGCTACGCAACTTAAAAGCTTTGTACAAATACACTGCAAGGGGGGGGGGGGGGGGGGGGGAGAGGGGAGGAGAAAGGGAGAGAGAACTCGAACTCGAAAAACTTTATTTTCCAAGGATTGTAGTTTAGGTCCACTTAGACCTGTCACGTCTAACAACTAGTCCTGGCTAAACTAGGGAGAGGGAGGGAGGCAGAGAGAAGGGAAGAGAGAGCGGGAGAGGGAGAGAAGGGGAGAAAGGGAGGAAGAGAGAGGGAGAGGGAATGAGGGAGAGAAATAGAGGGGGAAGGGAGAGAGAGAAGGAGAGAGCGAGAGGGAAAGGGGGAGGGAGAGAGAGGAGGGAGGGAGAGAGGCAGAGAGCTAGACTGAGAGGGAAGAAAGGGAGAGATAGAGAAGGAGAGAGGGAGAGGGAGGGACAGAGAGAGGGAGAGAGAAAGGGGGAGAGAGGGAGAGAGATATACTAGAGAGAGAGGGGGGAGAAACTGAGAGAGTGGGGAGACTCCACCTCTTTTTTAAAGAGGGAGGGATGGCGGGAGAGAGAGAGAGAGCGGAGGGTGCCGGGAGTGAGTGGAGAGAGAGAGGGGGAGGGAGAGAAAGGGAGAGAGAGAGAGAGGGTGAGAGGGAGTGGAGAGAGAGTGGGGGAGGGAGAGAGAGGGTGGGAGGGAGTGGAGAGTAAGTAAGTAAGTAAGTAAGGTAAGTAAGTAAGTAAGTAAGTTGGTGTTTTACGCCCAGTCAACCGGTACGGTTATATCAGGGCGGTGGGAGTGGAGAGAGAGTGGGGGAGGGAGAAGGGTGGAAGGAGAGTGGAGAGAGAGGGGGGGAGGGAGAGAGAGGATGGGAGGGAGTGGAGAGAGTGGGGGAGGAGAGAGAGAGAGAGAGGTGGGAGGGAATGGAGAGAGAGTGGGGAGGGAGGAGAGAGTGGGAGGGAGTGGAGAGAGAGTGGGGGAGGGAGAGAGAGGGTGGGAGGAATGGAGAGAGAGTGGGAGAGGGAGAGAGGAGGGTGGGAGGGAGTGAGAGAGAGTGGGGGGGGAGAGAGAGAGAGGAGGGTGGGAGGGAATGGGAGAGAGTGGGGAGGGAGAGAGAGGGTGGGAGGGAGTGGAGAGAGAGTGGGGAGGGAGAGAGAAGAGAAGGGTGGGAGGGAGTGGAGAGAGAGTGGGGGAGGGAAAGAGAAGGGGAGAGAGAGTGGGTGGGAGGGAGTGGAGAGAGAGTGGGGAGGAGAGAGAGAGAGAGGGTGGGAGGGAGTGGAGAGAGAGTGGGGGAGGGAGGGAGAGAGAGGGAGGGTGGGAGGGATGGAGAGAGAGTGAGGGAGGGAGAGAGAGGGAGAGAGAGGGGTGGGAGGGAGAGAGAGGGAGAGAGAGAGGGTGGGAGGGAGTGGAGAGAGAGAGGGCCGGGGAGGGAGAGAGGGGGAGAGAGAGGATGGGAGGGAGTGGAGAGAGGGGGGGGGAGGGAGAGAGAGGGAGAGAGAGAGGGGTGGGAGGGAGTGGAGAGAAAGAGAGCGGGAGAGACAGAGAGAGACAAAGACAGAGACTGGGAGAGAGAGATAATTAGTTTCCACCATGGAGTCTATATATATATCGTAAACAGATCCCATCGTCAGTTTCCACCACTTCACGCAACGCGGCCCACTCAGCAGCCGCGAGGAGACTGGGGGTGACCTCTATCCTGGGTCACACACGAACCTGC
>JABMCL010001248.1:180000-190000 GCA_018857735.1 Alviniconcha marisindica
GGGGGGCAGAAGGTCTCAGAAGAGATTTCATGCAGACCGGAAGGAAAGAAGCTCATGAATATTCATTCTTGATGACCGGCGTTGTGCTCCTTGTCTTCTGTCTTCATAAATAAGGAGCGCTGTCACGGGTGCACACACAGACCGATGTGCTGAGTGGACTCTCTTGGTGGCAGGGTGCTGTGCTGTGTGGAAGGTCAAAACTGACCGCAGAGGACGACGAGATCACGGTGCACAATGCTGCGAGTTCAGCTGCGCCACCGAGGCCGCTGACTGATGATGACAGTGCTCGCTTTTGTGTGTGTGTGTGTGTGTGTGTGTGTGTGTGTGTGTGTGTGTGTGTGTGTGTGTGTGTGTGTGCAGTCCATGTCTGTGTGTGTGTGTGAGAGAGAGAGAGAGAGAGGAGAGAGAGAAGAGAGAAGACAGAGAGAGAGAGAGAGAGAGAAGAAGAGAGAGAGAGGTGTATGTGTGTGTGATGGTGTGTGTGCTGTGTGTGGTATGTGGTGACGCGTGTGTGTGTGTGTGTGTGTGTGTGTGTGTGTGTGTGTGTGTGTGTGTGTGCGCGCGTGTTGTACCAGTGCGCCGCGACTGAATGAGTGAAGAGCCAGATCCGTTTTGTGTACATTTCTGCTCAGTGTTTATTGATTTTTAATCGAGCAGATGCATTGATTCACAGGAACGCAAGTTCTCTCTCTCTCTCTCTCTCTCTCTCTCTCTCTCTCTCTCTCTCTCTCTCTCTCCTCTCTCTCTTACCACGTCCTCTTCCTACTCTCTCTAAGACACATGTACACACATTACCCCACAAACACATTTAAAGGACACATGTACATGCGCTTGCGCGCCCACACACGCATTCACACTATTAGAATCCGAGAATGTTCCCTTTTCTTTGCGTTTGCTCATATACAAATTACTCCGCGCGCGCGCACACACGCACAAACACACGCACGCACACACACACACACACACACACACACACACACACACACACACCACACACACACACACACACCACGCACGCACCACACACACACACACACACACACACACACACACACACACACACACACGCTCGCACGCCGCACGCCGCAGCACACACACAAAAGCAACACGCGACCACGCACGCACGCACGCACGCACTCACGCACGCACGCACGCACGCACGCACGCACGCACGCACGCACGCACGCACGCACGACACACTATACTCCGATAACTTTTTTCCTTTCCTTTCAGGTGGCAGTAGCAGAGAATCGAGTGAAGAGATACGTTGTGATACTGTGTCGGATTTAAGAAAAGCCGCTTAAATATCTTGAGTGTTACGTTCCGAAATACTGACGAACCGCGTCAACGAAACACAAATATTTGATAAACAGCATTCAACGTCGTGACACCTGTGCCATCAGATCAAATCAAACCCCGCGGCTGTTTCTAACGGACAAACTACACGACTGGGACTGAAATAAGCACACAGCCAACTGAGACAGGAAGAAGAAAAAGAAAAGAAAAAAAGAAAAAAAGAAAACCAATATATATATTTTAAAAAAAGGGGAAAAAAAGACACCGAGTGTTAAAAAAAAAAAAAAAAAAAGGCATCGGTGTGTGTGACGTCGCCTCTTTAACTTCACAGACGAAAGCTGCTCCTCTGAAAGATCGCCAACAGATCGCCTACTCGTCATTCTCCGCGTGAACGCAGTACAGGCGACAACAGCTTGCAGAACTCTTGCAGAGCTGGGTGTCTGTCTCCTTCGTTGTTGCCGTTCTCGTCGTCGTTGTTGTGAGTGCTAGTGATGGGGAAGCAAACGGCGGAGGAGCTGAGGAGGGAGGTGCTGCAGCAGGATGCGAAGAAGGATGTGAGCATTTACCTGGCCGTACCCATCGGCATTGTAGCAGGTGTCTCGTCCGTGGCAGGTGGGTGATGTGCTTTAGTGAGTGTGTGTGTGTGTGTGTGTGTGTGTGTGTGTGTGTGTGTGTGTGTGTGTGTGTGTGTGTGTGTGTGTGTTGTGTGTTGTGTGTGTGTGTGTGTGTGTGTGTGTGTGTGTGTGTTGTGTGTTGTGTGTGTGTGTGTGTGTGTGTGTGTGTGTGTGTGTGTGTTGTGTGCGCGCGCGCGAGTGTGTATGTCAGTGTGTATATGTGTGTGTGTGTGTGTGTGTGTGTGTGTGTGTGTGTGTGTGTGTGTGTGTGTGTGTTGACAATAGATATGTATATGTCTGTGTGTGTGTGTGTGTGTGTGTGTGTGTGTGAGAGAGAGAGAGAGAGATTAATAGGTGTGTGTGTGGGGGGGGGGGGGGGGGGGGGGAAAGCGTGTGTGACGCGTGTGTGTGACAATAATATATGTATATCAATTAATGGTAGTGTGTGGAGCTGCGTGTGCTTCCAGGCTGAAAGGAGCTAGAGAACCTTTTTGAACCTTTAGGTTGTTGTTGTTGATTGCTTTTGAATAGCGCTATTCCCGCTGTCAACAGAAGGAATCTTAAAAGGGAACCAAACCTAGAAACATCACCGGCCCTAGCAATAGAAAGAAAACAAAAAATTTAAAGAAAAAAGGAAAAGAAAGAACAAAAGAAAAAAGAAAAGAAAAAAGAAGAAGATACATGTCACTAATTGTTTTACTAGATTTCTCGCCCCATTGGTTAAAAATCAACGTTATAAAGTTGCGGAAACACGACCGTGAGTGTTGCCATTTTGTGCCCGGCAGTCTGCACCAGTGACGTCATGAACAAGGCCGGTTTGTATGGCAAAGGTCTCAGAAACGTCACGAGTCAACCCTTTTCTGCTCTTTATTGGTAAAGAGCGAAACAACATGGCTGCGCTCCGAGGAGCTCAAAGACGAAGAAAATGAGATCCCAACGCATAAAAGATTCAAAAGAACGCTTATTTATTATGACACAGACGCACAGTTAGCAAGTTTTCGGGGTAATCCCCTTCGTCAAACTACAAAACGACACTTAAACAACAGTTAAACGGTTAAAAACGATGAAAAATGGGACTGAGAAAGGAAATCACTTTGTTGTTGTTGTTGTTTTTTGGTTGAGTTGTTTTCTTGTCCAGTGTTTGGAAGACTGAAATGAAAATGAAATGAGGCTTTTTGCACTAATATGACTAGAACAGCCGAATGAAGCTTGCATATAAAAATATTTGAATATTCCCTAGCGTTATCAGGACAGCATGCATCTTGGGTTCAGCTGTTCCCCTTTAACTCCTTCGCTGCCATTGAAAACGACCAGTAATAGTGCGAAATTTGAAACCCTGAAGCCTTTCTGTTTGTTTGTTTTTTGTTTTGTTTGTTTGTTTTTCGCACTGGCATGTGAAAGGATTTTTATCAAAGCGCGTAGCACTGAAAGTAGATGGGTCCGGAAAACATACCGTTTGCGGGCGCCTCCGTGCATCTTTCAACCCGGAAATTTTTCAGGCTGGGGCAGTGAAGAGGTTAATTCGTGCCTCCGCGATACATCTGTCACTACGGGAGATTTATAATGGAAAAAAAAATTATGCAGCAGGGTCAACCTTGCAGATGTTTATACTGAGCTAAAGGCTTGTTTTCCGGCTTCAGAATTTGAGCAAGTGCATCTGTTCACTCTCGTCGTGGCTGGTCGGTCGGTCGATCAACAAGAACAACTGTTTTGCCGGGTTGATTGGTATCAGTGCCCCCCCTCCCCACCCCACCTCCCACCCCGCCCCATTCTCAACATCCCGGCCACCCTTCTCTGTGGGACACTGAAGTTATCTTGGCACAACATTTCAGAGTTCCACAGTTACAACACAGCTTTTTCTGGAACGAAAATTCTGCTGCGATCATTAAAAAATAAAAAATATAAAAAATGTTAAAAACAACAACGAAAAAACAAAAAAACATTCCGAGGCTAGCCTAGAGAACAAACTAAACCATTTTAAGGGAAATTACAAGAGAGAGAGAGCTAGCTGTTGCGGCCGCCCGTTTTGTCACTACGAAGGGGTGACAAAACGTGCAGCGAGTGGACCTTTCGGCACGTTTTGTCACCACGTAGTGACAAAACGTGCCGGAGTGACAAAACGTGCAGGCAGTGCATCAAATTTGACACGTTTAGTCACGTTAGTGACAAAACGTACCGTAGTGACAAAACGTGCCGCAACAAGAACTTCTCATCAGACCTATGATTGTGTTTCAAGTGCAAGTAATGTAACAAGGACCAAGAGGAAGCCTCCTACGCGCAGCTTTCAGCACTAATGAATCCGTGTGCTTTCTTCAGAACTCAAAGCTTGAATTACAAACGGGTTAAAGAATCGTGGCGCGCAGAGTCCATATTTTAACGTTTGGCGGAACATTCCGGCGGTTTTTGACACTGTAACCAGAACTCAAAGGCGATTCCCAAAGCGTCGACAGTTCAGACATGGTGTTTTACGACGCTCTTTCGTGGGTTTTTGTGAGACGCTGGCTTCAGCCATCGTGGCTGGCCTAAAAATCGATTCGCTGGAAATGCCGACGTCTTAAATGGTCTCGGCTCGAAGCAGAATCGAAGGAGAACATCATCACAACACTGAGGACATGAATTGCCTCATAATTCCTCGCTCTAAACGCCTGCACATGCCCTAATTTCTCTTGGCTCGAAGCAGAGAACGATTTCACTGATGAATTGTCTTGGCTTGAAGGAGAGAATAGTTTTGCTGCACTGATGTCTTGAGTTGTCTTGGCTCGAAGCTGAGAACAATTTTGCCACACTAATGTTCCTCGAGCCAGAGAACAATTTTGCCACACTAATGTTTTGCTCGAACTAGAGAACAGTTTTGCCACGCTAGTGTTTGGCTCGAAGCTGAGAACAATTTTGCCACACTAATGTTTGGCTCAAAGGGGAGAATAGTTTTGCCACATAACGTTTGGCTCGAAGCAGAGAACAATTTTGCCACACTAATGTTTGGCTCGAAGGGGAGAATAGTTTTGCCACATAATGTTTGGCTCGAAGCTGAGAACAATTTTGCCACCCTAATGTTTGGCTCGAAGCAGAGAACAATTTTGCCACCCTAATGTTTGGCTCGAAGCAGAGAACAATTTTGCCACACTGATGTTTGGCTCGAAGCAAAGAACAATTTTGCCACACTAATATTTGGCTCGAAGCAGAGAACAATTTTGCCGCACTAATCTTGGCTTGAAGCAGAGAACAATTTTGCCACACTGATGTTTGGCTCGAAGCTGAGAACAATTTTGCCACATTAATGTTTGGCTCGAAGCAGAGAACAGTTTTGCCACACTAATGTTGGCCCGAAGCAAAGAACAATTTTGCTACACTGATGTCTTGGATTAATTGCCTTGGCTGAAGGCAAAGAACAATTTTGCTACACTGCTGTCTTCAAATGTCTTGGCTTGAAGCAGGGAAACTGTTTGCAACACGGATTCTTGAATTCTCAAATCTGCTAGTGTACAGTTTGCTGCACTGATGTCTTGGGTTGCCTTGGCTGAAAGCTGAGAACAATTTAGCGACAGTGACAATTTAGCGACAATTTTGCTACACTGCTGTCTTCAGTTGTCTTGGCTTGAAGCAGGGAAACTGTTTGCTACACGGATTCTTGAATTCTCGAATCTGCTAGTGTACAGTTTGCTGCACTGATGTCTTGTGTTGCCTTGGCTGAAAGCTGAGAACAATTACGTTAGGTCACGTTAGATGTAAGCGCTCAGTAAATACTCTTTTACATTTCATTACACTGATCTGTCTTGGCTGAAAGCAGAGAACAATTTCGCGACATTGATGTCTTGAGTTGTCTTGGCTGGAAGCAGAGAACATTTTGCTACATCATTGTTTTGAACTGTCTTGGCTAGGAGCAGAGAACAGTTTGGCTACACTGATGTCTTCAGTTGTCCTGGCTAGAAGCAGAGAACAATTTGGATACAGTGATGTCCTCAGTTGTCTTGGCTGGAAGCAGAGAACAATTTGGCTACACTGGTGTCTTCCGTTGTCCTGGCTGGAAACAGAGAACAATTTGGCTACACTGATGTCTTCACTTGTCCTGGCTGGAAGCAGAGAACAATTTGGCTACACTGATGTCTTCAGTTGCCTTGGCTAGAAGCAGAGAACAATTTGGCTACACTGATGTGTCGGGTTGTCTTGGCTAGAGGCAGAGAACAATTTGGCTACACTGATGTGTCTGGTTGTCTTGGCTAGAAGCAGAGAACAATTTGGCTACACTGATGTTTCGGGTTGTCTTGGTTGGATGCAGAGACCACTTTGGCTACACTGATGTTTCGGGTTGTCTTGGCTAGAAGCAGAGACCACTTTGGCTACACTGATGTTTCGGGTTGTCTTGGCTAGAAGCAGAGAACAATTTGGCTACACTGATGTTTCGGGTTGTCTTGGCTAGAAGCAGAGAACAATTTGGCAACACTGATGTCTTCAGCTGTCCTGGCAGGAAGCAGGGAGAAAGAGCAATTTCGCGTCGCTCCCGCCTGAGGCCACCTGGGGTTCTAGAGGCGTGATAAGCACGGGAGAATACAGCGTAATGTACTTACACATGTGTAGATGCATGCCAACGAGGAGACGATGTGTTCCTTTCCTGACACTGACAGACTGGGAGAAGAACAAATGGACATACAAAAAGAGAACTGTCGAAAAGAGAAAAAATGGGGGGGGGGGGGGGGGGGAAACTCGGAAACTTTCAACTTCGAGGGCTGTTCAGTTAGCGATGTCCGCAGATCAATAAAACAAGAAGGAGCGGTCCGATTGACGTTTCACATTCACATTCCCCTGTTGTGATTCAAAGCAGACTCCGCTTCGCACAGTTTCAGTCGTGTGCGCCAAGATTCAAATGTATTCTGATAGTCGGATGGAGACAACGAATGGGGCTCAGATTTTTCTGCTTTTTGCGAGGTCAGTCCTGAATTGAACGGAGGTCAGTCCTGAATTGAACGGAGGTCAGTCTCGAATTGAACGGAAGTCAGTCTTGAATTGAACGGAGGTCAGTCCTGAATTGAACGGAAGTCAGTCCTGAATTGAATGGAGGTCATTCTTGAATTGAAAGGAGGGGAGTCCTGGAATTTAACGGGGGTCAGTCCTGAATTGAACGGAGGTCGTCCCCGAATTGAACGGAAGTCAGTCCTGAATTGAACGGAGGTCAGTCTTGAATTGAACGGAAGTCAGTCCTGAATTGAACGGAAGTCAGTCCTGAATTGAACGGAGGTCAGTCTTGAATTGAACGGAGGTCAGTCCTGAATTGAACGGAGGTCGTCCCCGAATTGAACGGAAGTCAGTCCTGAATTGAACGGAAGTCAGTCCTGAATTGAACGGAGGTCAGTCTTGAATTGAACGGAGGTCAGTCCTGAATTGAACGGAGGTCTGTCTCGAATTGAACGGAAGTCAGTCCTGAATTGAACGCAGGTCAGTCTTGAATTGAACGGAAGTCAGTCCTGAATTGAACGGAAGTCAGTCCTGAATTGAACGGAGGTCAGTCTTGAATTGAACGGAGGTCAGTCCTGAATTGAACGGAAGTCAGTCCTGAATTGAACGGAAGTCAGTCCTGAATTGAACGGAGGTCAGTCCTGAATTGAACGAAGCCAGGTCATGACCGCAGGGGGATCAGACAGGCAAGAACCTGGATGTTTTGTTCAGTTAGGGAAGGTTACGTTGACCTTGGCTTTGTGGGCACTGGCCATATCGCGAAGGAGAAGGTTGTTATGGTGCCCACAGTTCTTTCCCCTTGTTATTAAGGTAAGGTAAACATGGTGCTTAACGTCCACAGAAACCATAAGGCTTATTGGGGGAAACGAAATTTAAAAAAGGGTTGAAAATGGAAGGTGGGGGAAAAAAAGGGGAGTTTTACCACGCCAATGCAAACACGAATAAACCTCATTGTGGGGGCAGGATTGAAGAAAGCCATTTTATTTTCACCCAGAAAAAATTTTTGGGGGAAACAACCTTTTGGGGGAAAAAAAGGAAGCGGGAAGGGTATTGGGGAAAAAAGGGGGGTCCCCAAACCAGCCTAAGTTAGTAGGAAACCCCTTCCTACCCTTAACCCAAAAAATAAGATGGCCAGCGTGAACATCCCCCCAAAGGGGGGGGAAAACAGCCGGCCAAAAAAATTTTGGGGGAGAAGGATGGTTTCACTTCTCCCTACCCCCCCCCTTTACTTTGGGGGCTTCCCCATCCAAAAAAAAAAAATAAAAAAAAAAAAAAAAAAAAAAAAAAAAAAAAAAAAAATGGGGGGGGGCCCAAAAGCCCCCGGAGGGACAAAAAAAAAAAAGGAAAAAAAAACCAAAAAAAAAAAAAAAAAAAGAGAAACGGAAAAAAAAAAAAAAAAAAAAAAAAAAAAAACCCCCAAAAAAAAAAAAAAAAAAAACCCCCCCCCCCCCCAAAAAACCAAAAAAAAAAAAAAAAACAAAAAACCCCCCAAAACACCCAAACAAAAACACCAAAAAACCAACAATCTGCTCCCCCCAAACCCTTTTTAAACCCCCGGTCGAAAAAAACCCCCCCCCCCACCCCCCCCCCCCCCCACCCCCCCCCCCCCCCAACCCCTCCCCCCCCTAGGTTCGCGGCCTGTGCTTTAATATTAGGAATGTCTGGGTCATGAAACAGATAGCGCCTGACGTCATTCTTGGCGTGGGCAATGAATGATGGAGGCCTACATATATCACTGGAGATGGTGTATGTGTAAAACAAGGCGGTGCTAAAACTTGAATTGTCAGTAATGCCAGCCGCGTGCGTCGTTGTTTATCTGGCCTTAGCCCTCTGTAGCTGTCAGCACGTGTCGGCTAATGCGGACCCCAGTTTTATGTTTATAATTATAATAATAGCCGACAGCCATACAGCACCAGAGCGTGACAACAACCACGTGACAGCTCTAAAAATAATCGATGGTATGCTAAAAATAAAACAATTTTGATTCATAAAGCCTTGACCCCCCCCCCCCCCCCCCCCCCCCCCTCCCCCTTTTTGGCTAAACCGTTGTTTGGGGGTGCTGGGTGAGGGGGGGGGGGGGGGGGGACTATTCATTTTCATTAGTCTTTTCCCCTTCCCAGTTACGGGTCACGGAATGCTAGCTGGCTGATGGATCAGTTTGCTAGAGCTCTAGTGTTACTGGCTTTCCCATTGATTGATTAGGCAGTGTAACCTTTCTACCCTATTGCATGATTTCCCACGTTGCATTTGTGTTTGGACTGAGTTTGTACCCTTACGTCGTTTACGACTGCTTGGGTGTTGAAAGTCAGGAATCACACGCACACACACACACAAAAACACACACACACACACACACACACACACACACACACACACACACACACACACACACACACACACACAAACAACAGCACGCACGCCCCAGCACACACACACGACACACGACGCAGACACGCACGCACGCACGCACGCACGCACTCACCTCCTCTCTCTCTCTCCTCTCTCTCTCTCTCTCTCTCTCTCTCTCTCTCTCTCTCTCTCCTCTCTCTCTCTCTCCACTCTCTCTCTCCCTTACACACACACACACACACACACCACACACACACACACACACACACACACACACACACACCACACACACACACACACACACACACACACACACACAGGCAAACAAAAAGAAGAGTTTAAAAATGTGTATTGACTTATGTCTGTTCGTCCTGCGGTTGACAGGGCGTTAAATTCCCATTACTAAATAACTTAACCTAGATTAGTCTTTGTCTTTTAAAGATTTGAAAGGTTTTAATCAATCGTAGATTGTCTAACACGACAGTGTGGGGGGGGGGGGGGGTGGAGGGGGGATGCCCCCTCTAAAACCTTGAATACAAACCAGATCAGTCCTGGTAGAAGGTCTAAGTCTGTAGTGTGAAATTGGCAGATTGATCCCCCCCCCCCCCCCCCCACTTCCCCTCACCCCGCCCCTTACCCCCATCCCCCGTTGTTCATGCACTGTCTCGTAACTTACATGAGTAGATTTCGTTTTTGACATCCAGCACAGCAGTATTAATTCATCTCAAACCTCAGAGACCCAAACGCCATTCCAGTAGAGAGAAAATTAAGAAATTTGATGCATAAGTTAT
>JABMCL010001248.1:195000-407500 GCA_018857735.1 Alviniconcha marisindica
TGTGTGTATGTTGTCAAGCTGGGTGTTCATCTGGTGGTGACGTTATTGACCATCTTGTGTGTCTGTTGTCAAGCTGGGTGTTCATCTGGTGGTGACGTTATTGACCATCTTGTGTGTCTGTTGTCAAGCTGGGTGTTCATCTGGTGGTGACGTTATTGACCATCTTGTGTGTCTGTTGTCAAGCTGGGTGTTCATCTGGTGGTGACCTTGATGGCCTTGCTGATGGGAGGCTTTGGCTTTGGGACTTTCTGTGGAGCCCATCTTTATCAACAGACAACATTGCTTGTGAGTTGCACAGACCGCTGACTGAGTCACTAGCAGACTGACCGATTGGCTTACTGGCTGACTGACTGACCGGCTGCGTCGGTGGCTGATTGGCTAGCTGCTTGACCGGCTTACTGATTGACTCGCTGATTAACTGACTGGCTGTCTAACGGAGTGACTGTCTGACCGGCTTATTGACTAGCCAGCCGATACTAGCTTATTGACTAGCCAGCCGATACTAGCTTATTGACTAGCCAGCCGACACTAGCTTATTGACTAGCCAGCCGATACTAGCTTATTGACTAGCCAGCTAGTCCAGCCGATACTAGCTTATTGACTAGCCGACCATGCTGTTGACTAAACGGTTGGCTGGTTGACTAGCTGAATGACTGCCTAGCCGACTTACTGGCTGACTAAATGACTGATTGACTGGCTGGCTAACTGACCGATTGACTGTTTACGGCTGGCTGATGCTGTGCCGGGACTTTCTGTATAGCCCATCTTTGTCTACGGAAAACATATGCAAATAGCTCCGACACGCTTATTTACCTGCTCACTCGGTGGCCGACCGGCTGCTGATTGTCTGCATGGCTGAGTATCTGAATAGCCCTCTTGATGGGTGGCTGTGACTTTGGATTTTCTTACAAGACCATCTTTACTAAGAAACCATGTGCGCAATGTATGCCGCGATCTTCGCCGCACCCGACTCTGACGTATAGTCACTTCACGCTATGAATTATCTCTGTGTGTGTGTGTGTGTGTGTATGTATGTATCCAAAGGTATTGTCTGTTAGAAATGTTTGTCAACATGAATAATATTCGTCCAAAATCGTGGATTAGATTTTCCTTCAAATGAAAGTGGTCAAATTATTCAGCAACCTGTGTGTGTGTGCGTGCGTGTGCGTGCGTGCGTGCGTGCGTGTGTTGTTGTTGCTGTTGTTGGTTTTACTTCAATATGTTGATTTCAACAAGCTCCATCTTAGCATTGGTGTATGAGAACTTTGCTCAGTTAAACGGTGAAAAATGATATGTACGATACTTACCTGCATTTGGTTGAGCTGTTTTGTGGTGTTGTTTTGGTGTCCAGTGTTTGGAAGTCTGATGTTGGCATGACAATGTGTTGGTGTCCAGTGTTTGGAAGACTGATGTTGGCATGACAATGTGTTGGTGTCCAGTGTTTGGAAGACTGATGTTGGCATGACAATGTGTTGGTGTCCAGTGTTTGGAAGACTGATGTTGGCATGACAATGTGTTGGTGTCCAGTGTTTGGAAGACTGATGTTGGCATGACAATGTGTTGGTGTCGTGTTTGGAAGAATGATGTTGGCATGACAATGTGTTGGTGTCCAGTGTTTGGAAGAATGACGTTGGCATGACTATGTGTTGGTGTCCAGTGTTTGGAAGAATGACGTTGGCATGACAGTGTGTTGGTGTCCAGTGTTTGGAAGAATAACGTTGGCATGACAATGTGTTGGTGTCCAGTGTTTGGAAGAATAACGTTGGCATGACAGTGTGTTGGTGTCCAGTGTTTGGAAGAAGGACGTTGGCATGACAATGTGTTGGTGTCCAGTGTTTGGAAGAATGATGTTGGCATGACAATGTGTTGGTGTCCAGTGTTTGGAAGACTGATGTTGGCATGACAATGTGTTGGTGTCCAGTGTTTGGAAGACTGATGTTGGCATGACAATGTGTTGGTGTCCAGTGTTTGGAAGACTGATGTTGGCGTGACAGTGACGAGTAATGAAATAGATGTGATGAAATGAACACTGTACGCTCGTTGTGTCCAGACGGGCCTACCCGGACGTGTCGTGTGAGAAGGCGGCGCTGTGCTACCTCTACATCGTGTGCGGCTCACTGGCGGCCGGTTTCGCCGCTCTGGGCGCCTTCATGACCATCTGCGCCCTCAACGCGGCCACCGTGAGTTCTTTCAGTACTCGCTTTGGCAATGTTCACTTTTAGCCCCGTCGGTTCGTTGTCCTATGAGAATGTGTGTGTGTGTGTGTGTGTGTGTGTGTGTGTGTGTGTGTGTGTGTGTGTGTGTGTGTGTGTGTGTGTGTGTGTGTGTGGATGGAATGAACTTGAAGTATAAACTACGATGGCATATCCACACATCAGTTCATTCCGTACTATGCCAGTGCTATACACAAGCACACGCACACACGCATCCTCAAACCATTTGAGGGTAGTGAACCGACGGGGCTAAAAGTGGATATGCCCCTTTTCAAGCTACAAAACAACACTTAACACAACAGTTAAACGGTGAAAAAATGAGAAGTATGATACTTACCTGATGTTGGCATGACAGTGTGTTGGTGTCCAATGTTTGAAAGAATGATGTTGGCATGACAATGACGTGTAATGCAATAGGTGTGATGAAATGAATACTGTAAGACGTTAAAAAAAAAAAAAAAAAAATTTAAAATGGAAAGGAGAAAAAGGGGGCAGGGGGCATTTAAACGCTGTTGCTAAGTGTTGTTTGTAGCTTGAGAATGGGCCTTACCCCGAAAATTCGCATACTGTGTTTCGTCATAATAAAGTTTTCTTTATCACCTTTTTTGCTTTGATCTTGTTTTAGAACGCTGTCAGTCATTCTTTTTATTAGATTTTTTTACTCCGAATAGTACGGAATGAACTGATGTGTGGATATGCCATCGTAGTTCATACTTCAAGTTCTCTGGCAGTGACCGAGATCCCAGGAGGTGGGGGGAGGGTGGGGAAGAAGAGACTATACCGTAACGCTACACCGTTGCCACCAGAATTATTTCTGCCTGAACTTCTGATGTGCAGCGGTGTATACCATTTCGATGTTTCATTAATTCGGTGTGAGGGGCAAAGTCACAAGACAGTGTCCATAGACCTCAACTTTTAAAGAGAATGGAGAGCCGAAGCGCAATCGAACCGAGGTCCATATATTTACCAGCCGAGCACGCACGCATGCACGCACGCACGCACGCACGCACGCACGCACGCACGCACGCACACACACACACACACACACACACACACACACACGCGCACGCACGCGACACACACACACACACACACACACAAACACACACGCGGGCGCACAGAAGGAATGCAACGACTAGTGGTGAAGAAAGGTAGATAGGGGAGGCAAGTAAATAAAACAGAATTTAAAAATCACTTATGGTATTGTTTGTAGAGTTTTTAACGAAGTTTTGAAGGTGTGAGAGGATTAAAGCTGACGGATGTCAGAAGGGAGCGAATTCCATCGCTTTGGACGCCCAGTAGGAGGAACAGCGATGGCCGAAAGGTTTACGGGATCTTTTTTTAAACGTGCGCGTGTGATCGGCTTTCTCTGCCAAGAAGTAGAACTATGCTAACGAATGCAGTGTCCACACGTGTGACAGAAACGGATCACGAAGCGGGAGGCCCAGGCGGAGCTCGAGCACAGACGGGAGCAAGAGCAGAAACAACGGGAGCTGCTGCGACAAAAGCACAGTCTCGATGGCGTCAAGCCAAGGACGCTGTCCACTTCGTCACAGCCTACGTCACATCCCACGTCACACAGCGCAGCAGCAGCCAATGGGGTGGCGCAGGTTGTTCAGCTCATCACTGGCTTTTGTTTGTTTGTTCCGCGTTTGTTGTTGCGGTTCAGTCTGGTTGTTTCGTCACTGTTTGTTTTTGTTTTGTTGTTCTTGTTTGCTTGGGGGGGTGGGGATGTTGGGCTGGGGTTGACATTTCGTCCCCCACGGCATTCTCTTCAGTTGTTGTGGTTCAGTTTTGTTGTTTTTGTCACTTTGTGTGTGTGTTGTTGTGTGTGTGTGTGTGTGTGTGTGTGTGTGTGTGTGTGTGTGTGTGTGTGTGTTGTTGTTGTTTTGTCACGTATTGTTTTGTTGTTTTTGTCACGTATTTGTTTTTTGTTTTTTTCGGGTTTGTTTGGCGGTGGCGGGCGAGGGAAGGGGAAGGGGACTTTTCGTCCTCATGGCATTCTCGCTGTGGCGTATCGCGGACGCAGAATGAACGCCCCTTCTGTTGAGAACCCAGAGCTGACGAATGTTCTCCCTTTGAAGACCGGAACAGATCAAAATATAGCCAGGCATGCTTCGCCCATTGCCAGAAGTATCTGCCTTGTTCAATTTTCGACCTTCCGGTCCATTCACCTTCATTTTTTTTTACAAACTCTTTCCCTGCCTTTTTAATGCGTTAGTTTTGGCTAATGCAGTTTTCCGTGTTGGCCTGTGGAATAAAATCGCTCGCCCTGCTTGCCATCACAACCGACTGATGTAGGTTCCCGTGTTTCGCGCCTGCAGAATATAAACAGAGCCCAATAATACGTGAGATGATTTATTGTAACAGTGAGCCATGCGTGTATTTGTGATGTCATACTTTTTCTCGCCTCGTGGGTATTTCTAACCTATTCCAGGCTTTAAAGGGAGAGCATTTGTCAGCTCTGGGTTCTCAACAGAAGCTTGTGACTGCTGGTGTCAGATGTCACACACTTGTGCATCATCATTCTGACGGGCAGTATCAGCCTCATCAGTCAGTATCTTGTCCATCTGTCTGTCTGGTGGCCCCGAAGATCAGATGTTACACGCCATTGTGTCTGACAGATATTGCAAGACGCTGTTGCTTGTCTGACAGGTATCGCAAGACGCTGTTTTTTTGTCTGACAGGTATTGCAAGATGCCGTTACTACAGGTATCGCAACACGCTGTTGTTTATCTACAGGTACCACAGCACGCTGTTGTTTAGCTACAGGTATCGCAACACGCCGCTCTTGTTTGTCTGACAGTATCGCAAGGCGCTGTTGTTTGTCTGACAGGTATCGCAAGATGCTGTTGCTTGTCTGACAGGTATCGCAAGACTCTGCTGTTTGTCCAACAGGTATCGCAAGACTCTGCTGTTTGTCCAACAGGTATCGCAAGACTCTGCTGTTTGTCCAACAGGTATCGCAAGGACGGGACCCTCAAGGACAGGCTCCGAATCCCAAGGGTACCCCCCAGGAGGCGGATGACGTCACGACAAAGCTATAGTTCCGTGTTTCGGCACTTGTGTGAATAACAGGAGCCAGCTTTTGATCAGAATGGCGTTGCTGGCTGTAAATACTGTAATACATGTAAATAGCCAGTATGCTGGACTCGATGCAACCTGGACTTCCAACTTCAGTCGTCTGATGTTGCGAATAAAATTTCACAAACATGCACGCGCGCGCGTACACGCACACGCACCCACGCGCGCGCGTACCCACACACACACGCACGCGCACACACAGCCACTCACGTGACACATTTGTTCACACATCTGCACGCGTACATAAACTACGCTTCATTTGCTGCTGCAGCGTCCATTTGTCTAAATCGGATGTTCACGGATATTAATGAGTGAACGTCGCAGTTTACCTGTATTGTTACACCCATGTGTAGGTTTTATGTCGATGTGGAGTGATGGATGCAGAATAACACAACGGAAGTCCATGCTGTCCCTGTAGCCCACTGTTCATCTTACTGACCATCAACCTAACCTTCACAACACCCGTTTTATTCAACATGTAGAAGGGATTACAATAAAATAAAATAAATCCTTAAATTTTGGTGTGTTTGTGCGTGTGTGTGTGTGTGTGGAGAAAGAGAGAGGGGGAGAGAGAGGGGGGGAGGGAGAGTGTATGTGTGTGTGTGGAGAGAGAGAGGGGGAGAGGGAGGGAGGGAGAGGAGAGAGAGAGAGAGTGTGTGTGTGTGTGTGTGTGTGTGTGTGTGTGTGTGTGTGTGTGTGTGTGTGTGTGTGTGAATATTCCCTTCAATTTCGCATCGGATTTGGGAAACTAGTTTCATACAGTAAGTGAAACTGGAACAGAAATTGTTGATGCAAGTGTCGCAGACGGTCTAGCTGTGTCCGGCCATACAGACCAGCAGCTTAGTTACCTGCCCGAGTGCTGACCAAAGATCATATAATTATAGCTAGCTACACGTGCGTTAGCTGTACACTCGTTGTCCTGACCAAGTGGACTACCCACCCATACTGAAGGGCGATGGTTTGGTCCTCGTAAGTAGCGCTCAAAATCTTTACCTGTAATATCATATATCATGCTAATTTTCGGCAATTGCCTGCCAAAGGTTCTCTGCAACCCCACTCTGGATACACAAAACAAGACAGCCTATTGTTCTGAAGATTAGAATTTGGATACACAAAACAAGACAGCCTATTGTTCTGAAGATTAGAATTTGGATACACAAAACAGGTTTTCTACACAGAAGCGTGCACAACCTGTCCCTTATGCCTCCAGAACTGGACCACTGCCGATGCAAAGTTAGGACTGAAGGGGTTCAAAGCGACAATTATTGCACTGTATGTTTTGTGTATCAAAATTCCAATTCCAAGTTCTGGAGAAATACCGGCTGTTCTTGAACAATACTTTCAGAAGGATAGTTCATTTAAAGACCTTCCATGATCTTTCTGTACAAGAATAAAACGTAAGCACACACAAAAGTTGTTGTTTTTTCATTTTATTAAGACCGTACAATAAACATTTTCGGCACAATCGCCATCAGTTATACAAGGTAGGGCAAATAAAAAAGAAACTGACTCCGTAAGCTATTTTTCGTCGTTGAAAATGCCAAACAAAAAGGCAGAGACAAAGTTTAGAACAGTCCACAAATTCTGCAATGGCAGGAAAAGAAGGAAAAGTAGGGAAGAAAGAAGAACTTGACAACAAAACGAGCCAGTGACTGAAGAAACTCTTTCGCCAGAGCCACGCCCTTCGACGTCGTCTGCTGTTGACCCGACGCCTGTTGCTTCTGCTAGAAAAATAAAGTGTTTCAAAGCGAAAGAAACTGTCGAGGAGTCCAGTGATGAAGACACTGAACCTGGGTCTAGCAAGAAACCGAAAAGGAAGGCTGCAGAGGAGGAGGAAGAGTTTGAAGACGTGCAGCGTTCAGACATGACTATCGTTGTTGATTTGAGCTGCCTTCAGTCGCTGATCACAGCAAGTGGTGTGCTGTGCCCGCAGTGTGAACAATCAGTAAGTGTTATATCTTTTCTTTTATCTCTGTGTATTGGGTGGGACGGGTGGGGGGGGGGGGTGTCTGTGTGTGTGGGGGGGGGGAGGGGGGTCTGTTTTTCATGGTTGGGGGAAGAGTGCGCGTGTGTGCGTGCGTGCGTGCGTGCGTGTGAGAGACAGACAGAGAGAGAAACACATTTATTGATTGCAACTCTCTCCCTCTCTCTCTCTGACACAACCATGTGCATACACTTTTTCTCAGTGAAAATGGGTTTGTATTTCAGACGGTGAGGGTGAATGAGGGTTGTCCAAGACTGCGTATGGGGTCTGCCTGTCTCTTGGAGCTGCAGTGCGTGGACTGTGGCAATTAATTCAGCTGTCAACTGAATGGATGTCAAAGAAGACCGGCATCGTCTATACTGGCTTCGACATCAACCGCCGTCTTGTTGCAGCAGCTTCAGCTAACGGCATATCGTTCAGCCAGGTGAAGCGTTTCTTTGCTTCGCTGAATATGCCTCAACCCATGAATGAGAAAACCGGGTACCAGTTAAAAAAGCGTGTGTACGGTGGTGCCAGACGTGCTGCTGATAAACATCTTCAAGCAGCTGCAGAGCAGGTGCGGGCCACTTACGTTGACACGAACCTTGGATATCCTGATGATGATGGCATTTTGAACGTATCCTTCTCCATTGATGGCAAATGGCAAAAGAGGGGGAGAACATCGCACCACTGGCATTGTCACAGTGATTGACATCATGACTGGGCTTGTCACTGAATTTGTAGCTCTCGGCAACTACTGTCAAGTATGTGAAACCGGCCCGAAGGCTGATGATGGCTACAATGATTGGCTGAAGAATCATCAAGCTGAATGCCCAAAGAACGTCACCTGTTCGTCAGCAGCTATGGAGATGGAGGGGGTAGTGATCATGTTCAAAAGATCTATAGAGCTTCATGGTTTTCGTTATACAGAGATGCTTGGTGGTGGGGATGCGAAGCCCCACACCAGACTTCAGCAAGAAGACCCGTACGATGGCCGCCCCATCGAGAAGCTGGAGTGCGTAAACCACGTCACCATGCGGATGGGGACGGCACTACGGAACCTGGTCGAAAAAGGAAAAGCCCAGGGCAAGCCGACTGGTGGACGTGGAAACTACAGTACAGAACAGACAACAGTTAGTTCTTGGGTTTTAACGTCCCGTCAACAGAACACGGTCACACCATTATCATGACTGGGCTTGTTATTGACTTTGTAGCTCTCGGCAACTACTGTCAAGTATGTGAAACCGGCCCAAAGGCTGATGATGATTATGGCTACAATGATTGGCTGAACAATCATCAAGCTAAATGCCAAAAGAACATCACCTGTTCGTCAGCAGCCACGGAGATGGAAGGGGCAGTGATCATGTTCAAAAGATCTATAGAGCTTCATGGTTTTCGTTATACAGAGATGCTTGGTGATCATGCGAAGCCCCACACCAGACTTCAGCAAGAAGACCCGTACGATGGCCGCCCCATCGAGAAGCTGGAGTGCGTAAACCACGTCACCATGCGGATGGGGACGGCACTGCGGAACCTGGTCGAAAAAGGAAAAGCCCAGGGCAAGCCGACTGGTGGACGTGGAAACTACAATACTGGCTCACAGCTCTGGACAAAGAACAGTTAGTTCTTAGGTTTTAACGTCCCGTCAACAGAACACGGTCACACCATTTTAAATCGCAAAATACACTTCCACACCAGTTAGTGAATAGTAGTAGTAACTTGGTGTTTTACCAGTTAGTGAACAACTGGATTTTTTGTAGAGTAACCTCCTTTGCGATAATCTCGCAAGTTATTTATTTGACGTGATCTGTGTAACTAGGTTACCAACTGAGCAAGTAACTGATGTTATATGGTGTTAGAAGTCAAAAGGGGGGCCTGCTATGAAATAAATAAATCCTCAACCACAGAAGAAGAGACTGTAAAAGTGTACAAGTGTAGTTCTTCGTGAGAATGACGGAATCAACGTCCGGTCAGCCAAGGGGAATGCAGAAACAATTCACTGCAAACGTTCCTGCTCCAGACAAGATGTGTTTGGAAGGCAATCTTTCAGAAAATTGGAAACGATTCAAACGACAGTTCGAAAATTACTCCATAGCCAGCCGATTAAACAGAGGAGAAGATGAAAATTACCAAGTAGCCGTTTTTCGGCCAGATGCCTGTGAGATCTATGACAACTTGACGTTTGAAGCTCCAGATGACAAAAACGATCTGAAAAAAGTGATGAAAAAGCTTGAAGATTTCTTTGTAGGGGACACCCACGAAGCATTTGAGTCTTACAAGTTTCATCTCAGAAAGCAAGAGGCGTCAGAATCAATTGAAGCGTACGTTGCAGCACTCAGAAAGCTAGCAAAAACGTGCAACTTTGATAATTAAAAAATGTCACCTCGGGACAATCAAACTCTGTCACATGCAAATGGACATTTCAAAACTTCTTAAATATATGTTATATATATACTCTTTCTCAAGTCAAATCCACAAAACCAATCACTGGCCTACACACACAAAACAAAAATCCTTGTGACAACAGTTAGCTAGTGCTTTGAGCCCAGTCAACCACAAAGGGTTATATCAGGGCTAGCAACACATTTAGGTTTGTCTCCTAGTGTGACAACAGAGGGATTTATGTTAGAAGTAAGAAGTTGTTCTGTGCCGTCACGGCAGCTGAGCGGCCGGCCAACAGTAGCTAAACTGACAGATGTAACTGATTAATATTCATAAGGTCAAAGACCCCTCTATATTTGGTAACGACTGACCAGTCTGCATCTAGCACAGCTAGCGTGCCGACGTTCCCATCATTACTGCCTTCAAGATTCCGACGGGAACAGTAAATCTTTGCAGTCCCATCATTTCGATTCATGCAAGTGGCGTTAGGCGATTTACGATTGAAATCGATTCCCCTGACAACTTATCTAAAAGTGAGAAATGTTCTTCTCGGCTCACTGTTCTACAGTAGGCCTACAGCTAGTTATTGGCTAAAGGTTCCAGACTATCGTGCAAACGAAAGCCGTGATTGTTGGCCACTCAATGTGCGCCAGGCTTCAGTCATATTTAGTTGCCGGTTCCGATCCCCGGTTCCTCCAGAAACCAACTCATTCAAATTGGCTGGAAAAGGGGATAAGATCGAGTTTCTAGTATGAGGGGGAAAACGCACTACTCAGTGTGTTTTTCCCCTCTTTCAAGAAACTCGATCTTATCCCCTTTTCCGTAGAAAAAGAGGACTTGAAACAAATTCGCGATGAATACCCAAATACTGTCGTCCTCATGATAGGCGAAAACATCTTTCTCGACACAGAATCTGACGGACTAGCGGGACGCATACTGTCCCTCGCAACAATGATGTGCAGCAGGGGATACACCGAAGAAGTAGACATATATATGCAAATTACTGCCACGTTTGCGTGCACCCCGGTGCCTTTTGCACAAAATGAACAGCCGGAGAAAAAAAAGACCGCAAATCACAATAGCTGGGAGTCATATTCGCAACAAATTTCGATGATCAACCAAGAATTGGAAGAGGCAACGAAAAAGGTTGACCAAGTCAAGTTTTGGGATCACAATGGCAAATTTGATGCAAAACACTGCCACATTCAAATAATAATAAAAAAATTAAAAATCATGAGTTCTGGAAACTCATAGAGGAGAAGCAATCTGGGGGTCGACACATCTGGAACTGTATCTACAGGCGATGATCCCTGATACGTACAATCGACCATCCAGCACAGTTTCCTACACCTTCCCTAGATCTCAGCAAAGGAAAGTGATAGATTCCTTTAGAATGATACAGCATTTATCTCACCCAGTCGGTACATCCATCAGTGATGGCATCCCATGGAAGAAAGCATCGGTACAGTATCAAACCATCAACGACGCAATGGACCACATCAAAACCATTGGTCGGGGTGCATATATGGCAGAAACTGACATAGCCGAGGCTTTCCGAATCATACCAGTAACACGTTCTCAATACCACCTCATGAGAATTCACTAGCGAGGCGATTAGTAATTGGATTTTAATGTCCTGTCAACCACACAGGGTAATCTCAGGACAGTCAAACTCGGGTCATAAGCAAATGCACATTTCAAAACTCTTCTCATAATTTATATGTAAATTCTTTGTCAAGTCAATCCATAAAACCAATCACTTCGAATAAAACATTAATAACTGATTTTGTTGCTTTGGGGATGTTAGAGTTTCCAATAATGCTCCCCCCCTCCCCCCTCTCTCATTTTTATGATGAACTGTGGGAGATGAAGAACATCATTAACGTGCCGACAGAGGAGGGAGGAGAGCCCATGGCCCGCGTAAGGTCGTCTGGATGGGATGGGTCTGATTTTAAATCTTGCGTCAGTCTTGGACCAGTTCACGAATGAAAACAGGACCAACCAATCCATTTGTACAGTAACACGGAGAAGGCTGGATCTGGCAAATCCAAAGCCCCATGGTGTGGATGGCCTTGACGATGATATTCCCATCATCTGTCATCGAAGCCTGGGGAAGTGCCAGGTGCTCTACTCCCGAGGACAACACTGGCTTCATGAAAAGAGTCAGCGTGACAGTACCCTTTTGGAAGGCTGCCAGTAAACGTCATTTTTGCCCTCTCCTTGGGCACAGGTAGCCCAAGACAGCAGATACGTACTGTAGGTATCTGTGAAGGACCTGCAGATGGTCCTTGGAGAAGGGTGGAATTGGCGCATCCTGGTTAGGATGGCCTTGACGATGATAAACCCACCATCTGTCATCGATGCCTTGGGAGGTGCCAAATGCTATACTCCCGAGGGCAACACTGGCTTCATAACACGAGTCAGATATGTACTGAAGTTATCTGTGAAGGACCTGGAGATGGTCCTTGAAGAAGGGTGGAACTGTCGCATCCTCCAGACATCCACACTGTTATTTGTGTGTTCCACTGGTCTTGCACTTGTAGCAGGGTCCAACAAAGGTAAAGAATGGGAGAGGCTCTGAGATAACATGGCATGTCAACTGTCATGCATTTAATATTTGTCCATACCAGTTTCAAACACAAGTTGCCAAACCGCAAGTATGAAAAGCTGGCTCACAGTTTCGGACGCCACATGTATAGTTAAAACAGTCAACAATGAATGCACCTGAATATTCAGTAATTACAAGACAAAAACACAAAAGTCAACAATAAATGCACCTGAATATTTAGTAATTACACCTCGCTCATTTACAACAGACTGAATATTTTCACTTTTTAAATGACTTCTTGTCTTGTTACGTCCCGTCAACCGCGCAGGGCCATATCAGGAGAAATCACACATTCAAAATCATTTTTCACATGTAACCGAGTGCATTGTGTGTGTCCGGCCAGAGCCATGACCCTTTACTTTCTTGTCCTTTCTCTTTTTTGATTGGGTGGGAGTTTTATGGCCCCAATTATCTAAAGTGTTAAAACTTGTGCGCTGGGCCAGCAGCGTCCCTTTTCCCCTAGTGTCCCTGCAGAGGCAGGTTGTTTGTTTGCTGTTGCGGCCGGTGTTCATCTCAGCCTGTTTCCTGGTTGGTGTAAATAAAAGTTATGTTATAGCAACCTCTGACTTGTGACTTCATTAATAGTTCCAACCTGCTTCCCTCACTCCCCACCCCACTCCCTACACACAGAAAAGAAAAAGAACAAGACATCCCTGGCAGCAGACACAGCATGCGTGGCTATATTCTGACCTACTCCAGGCTTTAAAGGGAGAACATTTGTCAGCTCTGGGTTCTCAACAGAGGGGACCTTAATTTCTGTGTCCCAGTACCCCACTGCAGGGGATTTCCAACAGTCTGACACATAAAACAATGTCAAATGATAATATACGTATCCCATATTTTATCATATCCAACCCTGAACACATCCCAGATTCACTGCATTCTTCGTGTACTTCGTGGTCAGTGTTCTGGGGGTCCTGAAAGTACTTCTCTGCCAAAGGTGGAGCATACAAACATCCATAACATTAACAGCACAACAGCAAACTGACGTGACAATCGCAAAAGCAACCCCTTTGCATAAAAGCATACGGAGAACCAGGAAACAATGCCTGATGACAGTCAGCCAGCACTTTAATTAATTAATGGATGTCTAGCGAAACGGGGCAGATTTCCCAGTGCAGCTGCAGAGAAGGCATGGGGCAGCTTTCACGGGGCCTGCACGGGGAACATAAAAGAAACTGGCAGAAAAACACAGCTTTCAACAAGTGATGTTTTCCATCTTTGCATTGAAGATGTTTCAGTGTCTTATAGAGATCAACTACAGTGAAGATGAAGAAACTGCCAGCCAAAACTGTTCTGCTATGGGGAAAGACTCCAAAGAGCCTCTCTCAAACGCAGATCATGTGAAATTTTACATTACGCTTGGGGAAGCATTGCACATTCTTTAAAACGGAAGTGTCTCAGAGCAAACCAAGCGAATACACAAGCATAGTTGGAACATTAGGTTATCTTCTCACACACGAAACACCATCAGAATCATCTACATGCAAAACACTGATGATGATGCTATCATCAAAACAAAACAAAAACAAACAAAAAAAGAATTTAGCAATTGTTTTTAATTTAATGTTCCTCTCATTGTGTGGTTGCTCAGGCAGGTTCTGGAGCCTTCTGTGAGTGTGATGCAGCTGTGCCCAAATCCAGACCAGATGGATTATATATCTATATATATATATATATATATGCATTTTATAGCAGAGCCTAGAGGTCTACCACTACCAGCTACTCATCATAAGTTATCGACACAGCAGCTAGCAATTGTATTTAATATTCCTCTCATTGTGTGGTTGCTCTTGCAGGTTCTAGAGCCTTCTGTGAGTGTAATGCAGCTGTGCCCAAATCCAGACCAGATGGATTATATATATAAAATTATGCATTTTATAGCAGAGCCTAGAGGTCTACCACTACCAGCTACTCATCATAAGTTATCGACACAGCAGCTAGCAATTGTATTTAATATTCCTCTCATTGTGTGGTTGCTCTTGCAGGTTCTAGAGCCTTCTGTGAGTGTAATGCAGCTGTGCCCAAATCCAGACCAGATGGATTATATATATAAAATTATGCATTTTATAGCAGAGCCTAGAGGTCTACCACTACCAGCTACTCATCATAAGTTATCGACACAGCAGCTAGCAATTGTATTTAATATTCCTCTCATTGTGTGGTTGCTCTTGCAGGTTCTAGAGCCTTCTGTGAGTGTAATGCAGCTGTGCCCAAATCCAGACCAGATGGATTATATATATAAATATATATAAAATTATGCATTTTATAGCAGAGCCTAGAGGTCTACCACTACCAGCTACTCATCATAAGTTATCGACACAGCAGCTGAAAATGGCAAGACCTTAAGGTAACTGGTCTTTGCCAGATTTGAAAGTTATTCAGTTAGTAATTGGATTTTAATGTCCTGTCAACCACATTGGGTCATTTCAGGACAATTAAACTGTCCTATTCCTTGTTTTGTTTGTTGTCATAAACAACCTCTTTTAAAGTATGGCTGATATGCCACTGGTGCCAGAAGACAGCTCAGGCCAGGGAGGGGACGGTTCCAGTTCCACCCTAAACCTTTGAGCCATGATGGCTTCCACACTGCAAGCCATTCTCACCCTGGTTAAGAAGCTGGAGACGTGGCCCCCTTCCCACAGCCATTCCCATAGCCGCTAAGAGAATCGGACTTGGATTCGTCCAATTCAGACAGTGTGGGGGAGGTGGTCCCAAAGCACAGGAAGACCACCACGCAGGAACAGGACAGTGTCAGTCCTGGGCAAGCCCTGCCTCCCCCCTGCAGACTTAGAATCAGATTCTGAGCCCTGGTCCAAGGTAGACAGCACTCTGTCACAGATGCAGGAGAGTCTGGCCCCACCCATAAGCGCCAAACTGGCAAAGAGGCTGCAGATACTGTGGGATGTTACGGTCCCTTACAGTGCTAATACTAATAGACAGCTACACGAGGACTACGCCAAAAGACCCTCATATTTGCCTCTCTTTGTGGTGCCCCAACTCCCAAAAGAACTCAGTTTAAAACTGACAAAAAAACTGTATGGTGTCAGAAGTGGGATAAAACCATTTGACAATCATTTACTGATTTAACAAGACCAGCAGGACTAACAAGTATACATCCTACTGTGCAGATTCTTCGACCATAGATTCTGTGACCACACAGCACCACAGAAAAATGCTGTCTTCACCAGACTGATGATGCTATCATCAAAACAAAACAAAAACAAACAAACAAAAAGAATTTAGCAATTGTTTTTTATGTTCCTCTCATTGTGTGGTTGCTCTTGCAGGTTCTGGAACCTTCTGTGAGTGTGATGCAGCTGTGCCCAAATCCAGACCAAATGGATTATATATATATATATATATATATATATATATATATATATATACAATTATGCATTTTATAGCAGAGCCTGGAGGTTAAGCTCGTCCAGTGTTGATATTCTCAAGCTTTTGGTGTGGTTCCATTGTTTATCTGGCTTTTCTATTTATTTAATAAGGATCTTGGTAATGAATAACAAGTATGTTGGTGTTAATGTTTTGCAAATTCCATGGATGGAAAATCAAATTTTGATATTTCCTGCATTACACTTTATAGTGTGACAATGTGCCTGCCTTTTTCCCCCTTTCCCCCCCCCCCCCTGTCTTTATTCAAATAACAGAATGAAAACATGCAACCTGTTTAACTTCTTTAACCTTAATATTTTTGTTTATCTGTGTCTTTCTTTTTCTCTGTCTAGACTTGCAGACATTCATGATTCAACAGGTCTCAGAAAAAGGTGAGGCTGAGACCGTCAAAAAGAGACACACATCGGCTGAAACAAGCAAGGCTTACAGAGAGAGGCTTCAGCAGGACCCAGAAATGTACAGGGCCTACAAGGCATATGAAAATCAGCGGGTCAAGGCGTATGTGGCAACGATATCTGAAGAAAAAAGGGAACAGTATCCAGCAAAGACCAAACTGAGAGTTCAGAAATACCGGGCAAAAAAAAGGGAGCAGGGGGAACTATTTTTGCAGCATGCAGGACAAAAACAAAATCAGAAAAAGAAACACAACGTGCGAAATGGAGGCTGCAAAAAAACAAGCAGCTAGAAAATGAAACGGGAGCCCAGAAGACAAAGAGAAATGAACAGAGGAGGAGAGCATATGCAGAAAAAAAGGCAAATGGAAAACCAAAGGAACCACCAGTGGTTCAATCAGAGAAGACTTCAACTGACCAGCTGGACAAGAATGCAGCCTCGACGTCTGCAACAGCGCCAGCATACAAGAAAAAGGCAAGCTTGAGGAAGACTGTCTACAGAGCCACAAAGTCGATGCCACAAGAAAGGCGTAAATATGCGGATGTGATCACGCGTATGGTGGAAAAATCCACATCCAAGACAAAGAAAGTTCCGCGGGAAAGACTGATAGTGAGTCCAAGCTCAAAAAAGAAGCTCGACTTCATGAGCACCTCCTCTGCCAACCTAAAAAAACATGGACAGCCTGAAAAAGAAGAGGAGCAAAGAGGGTCTGAGAATAAGAAGGACGCTGGCGTATTCAGTTGGGCTGGAAATCAAAAGCAAGTACCTTGTGCAACACAGCACAAAACTTGGTATAGGGTACAAGTTGCTGAAACACGTCCAAGGAGTTTCCTCTCCTTCAGAATTGGATGCTTGAAAAAAGAGGAAAGATGCGATTTCAGATGACCTCAAGCAGATGATCCACAGCTTCTTCAGACGCACAGATGTAACAAGATTGGGATACTGAAAAAGGCTGTTGGTCTGCAGATTACAGGCTGTAAGGCAGAAACAGTTGCTGCACAGGATTTTTTCCAGTTCTGCCAGAGTACCTACACCAGACCACAGCAACCTGACCATGTCCACTACAGGAGAACATTCTTCTATGTGTCAAAGGAAGATGTTCAAAGAGAGCGGAACCGAGCAGAACTGAAAGCCATTGACGAGACAAGGCAGCAGCACTGTCTGAGGATGGTTCAGCCACTTGTTGTATCATATCGAGAGAGGAGCTGCTTCTGCGATGTCTGCATTGGCAAGACAACAGATGAAGATTGCCCCAACACCGATGTCACTGGAACCTGGAGCACTGTCCATCTGCAGAAGGGACAAAGAGCCAGACAACAGCGGAACAGGGTAGGTGAAGTTTTATTGTATTTTTAGGCTCAAAATGGAATCTGATAATGTAACTGGCAAGAATCAGATTATGTAGTGGTGAGACGTACATATTTATCCGTTAAGAACAGCATATATACCAGGCTGTTATTTCGTTTAACCAGTTCTAAAAAAACCTCAAAACTAAAAAACAATATTAAAAAAAATGAAGCACAGTGAGAGTGCGTGCATGCAAGTGTTTGTGCCCATGCAAGCTCTAGATGGGGAAGAGAGCTGGGTGTTTACTCGTACAGATCTAGCAGTAGTATTGGCAGCTGTCTATCTGATCTGTTACAGTGACTTTCTGACTAGTTTCCATGAACCATTTCGGTGCCTTATAGACGTCACACTGGTTTGAAAAATATCTGGCGCAACCACTATGTTCATAAAACAAGCCATGTGCCTACTTTACGACAGTATCAGTCTTACTCTTGACTTTGTATTATATGGGTTACGATTCATTGTTCTTTCCTTTTCTTGTGCAGACAACTACAGCACATCATCTGCTGCCACTGGTGGAAGATGACCCACCCCCTGAAGATGCCATGATATGAAATGAGAATGGAGAGGAAATATATTCCACATACAAGGCACAAATCAAAGCAATGGTGAGCAATCTTGACAAGTAGCAAAATGATGCATGAAGAGATGGAGTTAGTGGAAGAAAAAACAAACAGAATACTGACAATCAAACTAAAGATCAGCAATGCCATCCACACATATGTGTTAACTGCTATGCACCCAACATAGCCCCTGACAAAGTAAACTTTTTACATCAACTCCAAGATGAAATACAGGAAACAGAAACAGATTCCTTAAACAAATCCTTATGGACTGCCGGCGATTTCAACGCATCTTTAGAGCAGACAGATAATATTGCAGGCCTCCCCTATCATGAAAGGGAGGTAACCACACTCAAAGAATTGCTCACAAACTTGGACACCCATGACATCTGGAGTACAAACCATCCCCCCTAAAAAAAAATATTTAAAAAAGAGTACACATGGTCTAAACCAACACTGTTTACTGCATGAAGAGCAGATTAAAAAAATTGTGACACAACATTCCAACCACAAAATTGTCAAAGTTATAGCATCAAGAGAGGTCCAAAATACTGGAAGTTTAACTCTTCATTACTGCCAGAAGCTGATTTTGTGGCAGACACAATTTCATCGATGCACACCTCAGTGAGCATCAAAATGACAATCCGGAAATAACATGGGAAA
Organism: Alviniconcha marisindica; assembly: GCA_018857735.1. Classification (NCBI taxonomy): domain Eukaryota; kingdom Metazoa; phylum Mollusca; class Gastropoda; family Provannidae; genus Alviniconcha; species Alviniconcha marisindica. The sequence goes on from JABMCL010001248.1 coordinate 213,625, forward strand.
TGCTTAAAGTAAAATTCAAATCCTTCTGCACAGAATACACAAACACCCAATCTAAAAATAGGGAACACCAAAAGCATTATTACAAGTACAAGAACTACATGAATCAGAGCACAACTTGGCAACAAAACCCCAGAATGGAGAACTGCAAAGAAAAACACTTCAACTAAAACGAGATCCTGAGCTCCAAGAAATGAAACAAGCACAAGGAGTGCAAGTCCAATCCAGAGCTAAATGGATTGAAGACGGAGAGAAGGACTTTCGGTAGGCTCCAATGTCGTAGCCACAACCCAGTCCGAGCTCCAGGATTATCCCAGCGCTACAGTATATATGCAAGCCATCCACTGACTCATAATTTTTGGAACATCTTTGTGAATATTCTGAGTATTGTGACCACTATTTCTAACTGTTGCTGACTGTCTGTGCTGTCATTTCCCTGCCGGCACTGAGTGGGCCGCTCAGTGTGTGCCACGGCTACCGGCAACATGGTGGACAGTAGGACACTGACAGCCAGCAGTGTGCACCAGTGTTTGTAACTGCAAGAGCACTGCCGTTGCTGCACATGCTGCCGGACACTACTGACATGTGTAGGGCAGCCAAAAATACAAGCAGCAGGGGCTCTATCTGAGGGGCTCAGTGCATGCAAGGACTGTGGAGAATCTACCCTCGCAGGCAAGAAGCCAGGGACAAACTTCTGCTGGAACTAGAAGGCATGAGGTTGTGGGGCATGCAAGTGTCGCTGCTCCCAAAAAACCTGTTCACCTTACAAGACCAAAACAGTGAGAAACCGGCTACAAAACTGTGGGTGGGAAATGTCCCACTGAATGTAGATGATGTCACCGAAACGGCACTTAAAAAGCTGGGGTGTGAAATGTGGCTACGGTGAGAAAAGAACTTGCCCGGGACAAAAATAGAAAGCTGACCAATTGGGAAACGGGTAGGCGGTTCATTTTTATTACCATTCCCACAACACCACTCCCAAAGACTTGTACAATAGGCATATTCTCAGTGGAATTGTACCACAGAAAAATGAAGGGGAAGGGAGACGAGAGCAGAAAGTAATGCACTGTCTGCTGCCTGACCATGCGGCAGCAACATGCATGAACCTGGTGGTCTACCCGACCCGTTTTAGGCCAGGACACCAGCGTTCCGAGTGCAACCAGCCACTATCAGGAACCAGAAGTGACCCCGGTGACCTCGACCCGGAGAGAGGGGAAACCCCAGAAACTATCGCCCCTGACCCTCCCCAAGCCCCTGCATCATCCAGCCCTGACCATCCACCCATCCCAGGAAGTCTTCAGCAACGCCACTTGCAGCACACCCCGGGAAGGAGGGAGAAAAGGGAGAAAGAAGAAAGAAAAAGGAAGGAAAATACAGGCAGTCCACATCAATCATAGCCAGTGTCCAGTGGTAACCTGATTTCTTTGAAGAAGAAATCAAAGTTGACCCATCCCCATTCCTCCCCACATTCAAAACAAGTGATAGACGAAGAATGTTGCCAAGTCTGCCTTCTTCTTTTTGTTGCTGCATGCACTTCAGGAGTCCAGGGCCAACAGTCACGAGTGTCCAGGGCAAACCACACGCTGATGCTGGCTGGAACCTTGTGGAGTCTGTCACTGTCAGGGATCCAGGTGACAAGGCAGGACATTATCCATCCAGTGGGCCCATCCCCGCACACCTGTGCCAACTAACTGGGCACAGCATCTACAAAGGAAAATTGAACAATTCATTTTATCACACTATTTGTAACGATTTGTGTAACTGTAACAGTGTAAGGGTATAAAAAGAAGTGCAACCATATGATGTGATACTACCAAAGTACCATACTCAAAATATGAAAGGTATCACCACTACTGGCATTAGCCACAGAAATCAAAGTCAAAACACACGAAGACTTTATTTACAAGTGCTTTTTGCAGTTAGTGACAGGATATATAATGTTGAACTTGTAAGTGTAACTGAGTTGAACTTGTAAGTGTAACTGAGTTACACTTACAAGTTCAACATTATATATCCTGTGCATAAAAAAGAAGTATTTATTCCATTCTGAATTTGATGTAATAAAATGTTACTTTGTAGGTTTGTTAGTCCATAATTTATACATGTGCATGTACACGTACATCAAGTGGTCAGTGACATCACTGTTGACTCTATAACTAGTACAACTTAAGTTTTAGTTACCATAACCAGGAAGCATCCCCAGATGGTGGTTGGCCCAGATCAGATGCTTAAACACATCCATGTGGACACAGTCACCAATACAAGAGAAAGGACTGGATTATGGGTCGCTAAACCACCTATTCTCTCTTGCACACTGTCGAGGGTATGCAAGGTGTCTTGCACTGGAAGAGCCTGCAGAAGCCAAAATGTATTAACCACTACATATGCATGGTAAAATCCAAGGAGACAGTCGGAAATTCCTGGACTGTTTTAAAAGTTATTTTGGGTCATAAATATCATCACAATCATTAAATGAGGTCCATACCTACCAATTACAGCCGAAATCCACTACAAAAGGTGAATTTTTTCATATATTTTTGTCTTTGTTTCGAGTTGGCGTCACAGATTGCAAATGGCGAACGAAGCTGACAAAGTGCTGCTAGGTAAGCAGCCTTGTTAAACAAGCTACGGCAATTAAAAACCACGGAAAATGTACGGAAAAATTGCAATCTGAGAACGTTGAGTCGTGAGTACGATTGTCTTGCCAAAATCGGCACTAACTGACTAAATGGAAGCTTTCACGCTATTACTGGAAAACTAGGTCAAATGTCAAAGGGCAACATGCGCCGACTTAAACTGACAATCAAAGACAAAAATATATGAAAAACTCACCTTTTGTTGCGGATTTTGGCTGTAATCAGTAGATATGGATCTCATTTAATGACTGTGAAGATATCTCATTATCTGTGACCCAAAATAACTTTTAAAACGGTCCAGGAATTTTCGACCGTCTCCTAGGATTTTGCCCATATAACACTAATAGTAATACAGTAATAGTGTATTTAATAATAGCTTATGCTTAACCTCCCTACCCCTCACATCTTTCTCTGATCATACTGATGTCACACCACCAACAATAGATGACTCCACTCCTGTCAGTCAAAGCAGACACACCCTTAGATTTCAGCCAATTGCGTGCCACAGCATAATGAGGTGCCCACGTGTTTTGACAAGGCCTGAAATAGCCTGGCAAGCTTTCGTGCCAGACACTGCAAGTGGTCAGTTGGCAGTGTTTGACATGGCAGAAAAGAAACCAGGAAAACGTAATTGTTGCTATGGCCAATGTAAGTCAGACGACGATACCCTGACAAATGTGCAGGTGTCACATTCTAGCCGCTTCCGAAGCCAAAAACAAGGCTGAAAGATTGTAAAGCTTGGATCAAGGCTGTGGTCGACCCCATGATCAACTAAACCCGAGCGTGATAACAAAGAACTACTACGTGTGTTCCAGGATAAGTCAGCCTTAGTAAAAAACGTATGATCCAGTTAATTTATGCATGCGTTTGGTTTTCTCTTTTCACTTTTGTAAGCTGTCAAAGTCAATGATTGTGTGCATGTGGTGGAAGTATAATTATTAGTGTAGGACTACATGGCTAAACACAAAATACATGCCGTATAACGGCTGAAATATTGTTCATTCACTTGGAACATTGCATTATCGGTTTAATAATAGTGTGGGTGGGTGGGTGGGTGTGTGCGTGCACGCACTATGGTAAAAAATCTTAAAATTCAGAGGAGGTTTTCAGTGGTATATAATTGATGGCATACTACTCACATTTAAATGCTCGTTACACTGAATATATTATATTGAGGAACTAAGCAGTAATGAGAGTTTTGGCTGAAAATAAAGTGCTTTTAATTCTGTCAATAATTCTCTACACGGCTCTAGTAAAACCAAAACCAAAATGTGTAGGCATGCTCATGCAGACTACCAATAACTGCTGCATAAACTGTGACAGGCAGACATACTGCCATACACCGATCGATTGGCATACTGTGAAACAGAGACGGACAGACAGGCAGACAGACAGAGCACTTACAGACACACAACCACACTGAAACCCAGGGACACACACACACACACACACACACACATTCACACTCACACACACACACACATTGTACTGTGTGGCATGCTGGCTAAATCAGTGAAATATCCTACCTGTTCTGACGCTTTTTATACAGTAAAATCCAACTTGACAGTGACATTCCACAGGGAAAAGTATCCAACGTTTAGTGTGCTCACGATGATAATAATATGTCACAAGTTCAGTCCCAGTTTCTAAGTAAATATAAACAGTATGTATAATAAATGACCAAGCGGTGGCCAAACATTTGACTGTATCACTTATGAAAGGCATGGTGCTTTCAATGATATATTTCTCTTGCAGGTCTGGGTAACTTGTAGAAAGTGATCTGTCATAGTTAGCCTAAGTTTCTGTTCAGCATTAATTAAATTTAATTAATTCTACTAAACTAACACATGAAGACATCTGCACATAACAGAAGCAACACAAAAATTAACCCCAATCCCTGTGGCTATAACTCTGCACTGCCACAGATATAGAAGTAACACTGCCGTCTACCATCCCCTCTTGTATTGCTGCTTCTCTCCACTGCTAGGCCAGAGTTGGAGTTCGCTAGTTTCTAACTGTTCTGTGTAGAGGGGGGTGTAATCTGGCACTCCCAACTGTCAGAGGTCTTGACCATCTGGGCTTTGGTCTTGACAAAACCTGGACCACTGCAGGAGAGAGGCTGGAAGTGTCTGTTTGGGTTACTAATTGCTTTGGCAAGCTGGAACCCATTTCACCCTCCCTGGGATGTAAACTGTCCCTTCCCTTTCCCATCTGACCAAGGAGGGCATGATAAGACTAACTGCAGACCAGTTATATTATTAACACAGGGTCTTGTGTCTCAAAAGACCACTTTGACCTTTGGGTGAGTTTTCTCTCACCAAAACCAAAGCCCGTCTATTTTAAAATAGGCGGGCTTTGACCAAAACAAAACAGCGACAGGTCTCTCAGCAGCAAGAGATCGAGCGTACTTTTGGATTCGGCTGCAGCCATCTTTTCGGGTCGCTTGCCAGACTCCCTAAAAGGGAGTTGGAAGCGGTGCGTTGTGGTCTATTAAAAACAGTACGACATAGCATGTCGAACGCAAAGGATCCTCCCAGTCCCATTGCACACTGAATCTCTCGCTTGACGAAGAGACGTAGCCCTCCCGGGTACCCCCTCTCGAAAAAGACTGGGCGTTAAAAAGCAATTACTTACTGTCAAACTCCTGTGGAAAAACACTGGTTTCCACGCAGCACAGTTTTCCGCCATGTTTGAATTTTTATATTTTGGATAATGGATGATGCAAATCAGGGGACTTTACTCCCGAAAACCGCTTTTAGTACTTTCGTTTTTGTTTCATTCCCGCCGCGCTTCGTGTTCCTCAGTGTTAAGTCACTGCACCTGCTGCGCTCCGCCGATCCGGTACAACTCAAAACTTCAAAAGAAAGAATAAAGAAAAAAAGTGCAATCTTCTTCTTTTTATTTGTTAGCTTTCCCAGGAAGGTTCTTCCTGGGTGATTCCTGGTTCTTCCCTGGGTGAGAAGCGGGTAGCCGCCGGCACGGTGTAGCCGGCATTCCGGGCGGCGGCAGACTCGGAGACTGACTCTGCCACACGGTGTTACCAGCCACGCTGACCCCGGCACTGCTGCCTTCCACTGGTGGTGCTGATCGTGACATGGTGATTACTGTAACTATATGAGTAGTGTTGTGAGTTGTTTACCTGTGTGTTTGACTGCGGCTTTGATAATACCAGTGTGGAAAGATTTAGCGGCCTACAGGCACGGCGGCGGCTTTCGCGGCTCAGTTTTTTCTGCTCAGCCAGACCTTACATTTGGAACTAACTCCCTCTTGATCTCAGGCGGCACTGCTGAACTATTTGATTTATTTAAATCAAAGCACACATTGACACAAACAAAATCTTCCTCAGTCTTTTCACAATACTTAGTTCTACTAGACCGGCCCAGCTAAAACCAGTATCCAATTTCCTCAGTCACCTCATGAGTCAGTGCTAAGCCTGTGTCACTGACTGACTGGTAGTGCCGTGTCAGTGTCACACAGTGTGAGTGTGTGTGTGTGTGTGTGTGTGTGTGTGTGTGTGTGTGTGTGTGTGTGTGTGTGTGTGTGTGTGTGTGTGTGTGTGTGTGTGTGTGTGTGTGTGTGTGTGTGTCAGTGTGTGTGTGTCAGTGTGTGTGTGTCAGTGTAGTGTAGCCGGCCCCACTGAACCCCACCCGGCTCCGCTTCAGTCTTGTGTTTTAGTAATGCATGTCATATAGTATCACATTATCAGTCAGTCACTGACTGCATCAGTGTGGTGTATATTTAGGTTGGGGTGAGTGGGTGTTTTCAGTGTGTGGCCGGGGCAGGCGGTATGCCGGCCGGCGGTACTGACTCCCGTCGGTCGGCAGTGCGTGCGTGTCAGTCTGGCAGCCGGTGTGCCGCATTTGATGTTTTATGTTTCATCCAATATGACCATAGCGATTTTACTCAAGTTGATCAGTGTTAGAGTATGCATCTGTGGTACGGGATCCCGATCGGCAGCATCTGAAATCCACAAGGACGATCTAATCATGGTGCTGAGACGATCCAGTGATCTTGCCGAATCTGCCACTCATGACTTCAGCTGCACCTCAAGCGGCTGAATAGTTTTTAATGTTGACCAGACCAGCTCAGTTTGGTAAACTGTCTTTTAATCTGTTTTGCATATACTTCATCGTTGAGTCAGTTCCTCGATCAGCGGGTTATCATAACGAAAGAACTTGAAGTTACCAGCCAACCCATCTCGGTCCAACACAATGCTGTATTATTTGCGCAGATAACTCTCTTTAAAAATGTCACGAAGGGGAGCTACTCCAAACGTTTCCAGCGACGGGGAGCAGTTTGGTCAGTCGTCTTTCTCTCACGAGTCACAGACTCAGTCTCGGTGCGAGTTGAAGACATTCTTTGAACTGAGACATGGAACGAACGGTAAAGTACATCCAGAACATTTGCTCATGTTTCCTAGTGTGTACGTTTCAAAAAGAGCAACATCCACTTTTAGCTCCGTAGAGTCTAGGTAGAGCTGAAACGTAGAACTTTTCTCAATAAAGAACACCACCACCAACAACAACAACAGCAAGAGAAAGCACACACAAAAAAAGCCGTTTCATGTGACAAGGACGGTATTGATTAAATTTATATATTTTTATTTGACTCGGCCATTGGGTTTTAATAACCTATATATATATGTAAGGAATAAGTGAACAACTGCTGGTGAGGTTGACAGAACAGCTCTAGAGAAATGTACTCACCTATGCGACGACACGTAAAGGACAATTTAAAACATTTGTAAGCGCTTTCGACACATAGTCTTCGTCTGGTGTAAGAAGAGAGATAGAAAATAATAAAAGAAGAAGGAACTTGTAAAGAAGATAAACAACTCTTTGTCTATCTTCTTCTTTACTTCCTTGTTCTTTATGTGGTGAGTACATTTCTCTAGAGCTGTTCTATTCTAACCTTTGTAAACTTTCCAGAATGAGATACTAACACACAGTATACATGTGTAAACTGTATGTGATCGTTTTTATTTTTGTCACCATTTGTTTCAGCCAGTGTATGGGGACAGATGGGCGGAAAGTTCGCTGGAGCGTGCAGGGCGTAAAGGGGAGGAGGTTTACCTCAGGGCATTGTCACGTCCTGTCACCTGGTCCCCTGTCAAACAGAAATTCTGTCCTCAAGAGGTAGGTTACTGCTTGACAGTAAATTATATAATAATAATAATGATGATGATGATTGGAGGTAAATAATGGGGACAATACAAATCATACAATGCTTTTGGGGACTGAAGTAAAACATCAATGTTATATTTTATTGTTGTTGTTTGGATTCATGATTATTTTCTAAATAATTCATGGTTCTTCCAGTCTTCTGCCATCACTAAGTGCTGAGTGTAGCTTCTTTCTTATGTTTAGTATCGCCTTTAAATTATTTATAAGTATGGTTTAAGTAATGATGACAGGATACTTGCATCTGTACCACAAACATTTTTGTAATAGTATTTCCTATCATGTTTGAGCCTTAAATAATATATATATATAATCATTACTTCCCTTGCTTTTTTCAGCTTCCTCCCTCAGTTTTCACTCTGATGTAACCATCTGGTTAACTGGGCATTCAGAACCAGTTTCCTGCCTTCCCCACCTCCTTTTATGGTGCTTTTAGCAATTTGTATGTGGTTTCACTTATAGTTTTGTTTGGTTTAAAACCAGGAAGACTGTGGTGGTGCCACTCTTGATGAGGCATTTGCATCCATGATGAAATTCTTGCACAAGGCTTCCAGGGAATGCAGGGTATGAAGTCTGATATACTAGTATACACTGTACCTGATATGTAGTAACTAGTATGCACTGTACCAGATATGTAGTAACTAGTATGCACTGTACTAATATGTAGTAACTAGTATGCACTGTAGCTGATAAGTAGTAACTAGTATGCACTATACCTAATATGTAGTAACTAGTATATATATACACTGTGCCTGATATGTAGTAACTAGTATTCACTGTACCTGATATGCAGTAACTGGTATGCACTGTAACCTGATACGTAGTAACTAGAATGTGCTGTACCTGATACATAATAACTAGTATGCATTGTACCTGATGTATGTAGTAACTAGTAGGCACTGACCACTGTACAGCAGGGCTCGAAATGACCATGACCACTCAAACTGCCAGCTGACCAGTAGAACCCGCCTTTCCTCTAGTCTGCTGGACTAGTAATTTTTATGAGAAGTGTTTGAGCCTTTTTTGCTGAGAAATGTTGACCCTTCTCTCAAGGCATCTTTATTTCTGCAGCCTGTACCCCCAAGTGCTTTACCTAGTGAAGGACAGTGACTGTCTGAAATGATGAAATTGAACACACTGCACAAGATATGCTTTGTTAAAAATGGCCCCCTTGTCTCTAGTCGGGTTGTCTTTTTCATGGGTAGTTCACTCATTTTTGAGGACCATGAAATAATGGGGGACCAGCAAGCAAGTTTGTGATTTACCATGACCGGTGAAAAGAACTCCAAGTTACTTACTAGGTTTTCTAAGCTGATAAAGGTTATTCAGACCAGAGTCACCATGGAACCTTTATCACCCAAAGGAAACTTGCACTTCATACCTTGGTTCTTGTTTCAGAAATACCACTGCCACCATGGGTGCTTGAAGGACAAGGAAGACTCTGCGCAACACTGCGAGAGATTCCACAAAGTGCCGCAGCCAATTTACAACATGTGCAAGGGCAACCTGGTGATCATGGACATTAATACCCTTTTGTTGCCTAGTTGTGTGTGTGTGTGTGTGTGGAAGCCAGTGTGTCCGCTGGTTTACTGGTATACATACTTGTTATGTTTGCTCCCTTTTTAGTCCAGCACACTGTTTTAGCAGATCACTAAGAAATGAGTGACTAGATTTACACAGAATCTTTGACCATCCACCAAAGTGGTGTCCTTACCGCACTATTGGTTTCGACATGGTTGATGCCACACAAAATTGCTGCCATCTTGGTGCATGTTCTGTGCACACCACACAATCATGTTCCAATTTACACTGTCATTTGAAGCCGCATACGTTTATCTGGACTTTTAGCACATGCTGAATTATTTTAGCATTTCCCTAATCCACCAAACTTGCACATGGACAACAAGATTTTTAATGTGTACGTGATCTTTTTGCATGCATGCATGTTTGCTCACACAGGAGATCTCAGTTTGTAGTCTCATCAGAAGGACTTAATATTAGGAATTAACAAGCATGTTGGGTAGCATGATACTTGGACCCTGAAATGCAGCAATGACAGAAAAAGAGAGAAAAAGAGATTATGCCTCAATATATATATATAAAGACAGTGACAAAACAACAACAGGCTTTTGAGAACTAAAATATCAAACGCTGAAAAGACAGTTTCTTCTTAGCCTCCTGCTGCACTGATCATTCACGGTCTGTGACCATTGTGCAGGTTGTGTTGGATTCATGCTGAATGGGAATGGGTTCTTTTTTCAGTTTGAGCGAGAGGAGACGGTCCGCCTGACGCTACCCCAGGGAAGCTACTCTGTCACTGCGCACAAGACTGGCAAGCATGGAACCACTTTGAGGAGAACTAACATTGTGCATGTCAACGACACAGGCGTTCTCACCCTGGATTTCACTGTGTGACATGAAACCAATTTTAAAAAATATTTTTTTAAAATGAGAGAATGACTGGCCAAACCAATCGCTGGAGAAAAATCAGCAAGCAAGACTTTGGTTGCAGATTAGTTTGGCTGAAAGGGTCTAACTGTTGAATGGTTCCTAATCTTTTTTTGAATTGAATACTCTTTTGTTACAGCTGAGCAAACAGGAAGACACCTTTGTTGATGGGTATGTGATATGTCCTTGAGGGTCACACTTCTAGTTTGCAGCATGGGGCAAGTTTCCTTTGGGTGATAGTCAGCAGTTACAACTGCTTTATCCTGATGGGTAATATTTTCTGTCAGGCAGGTTGACTGGAATCTTAACGCCAAAAGTATATTCTTGCCAGAAGAGGATGTCTTTATGACAGACTTATGTGGAACCTTATCACCAAGACTCTTTCAGCAATTTTTTATGGACATTTTATATTTATATCCATTTTAATGTTTGTATATATATGTTTTAGGGGCTTGGAGTTTGAGGTAGATTTAAGCTTGGAGGAACTTTTTCCCTCCCATTTTTTTTGCTGTTGTTTATATGCTTCAGTTTTAGATGGCTTTTTTACATTCAGTAATATTAACTTTTGCAGAAGACATTTACAATTATAAGCAGTTTAGTTATTGTTGACAGTTTCATTTATCTCTTCTTTTCTCAGACCTTTTGATGTTTATCATTACTGATGTGCTTGGGTTTTTCTCATAACAACATGTCTTCTATACCTAACAGTTTTCAAAACTTGTTTGTGCCAGACCATATTATCATTTGTGTGGGCAAGGCCTGAGTTAAATGTGACCATGCATTGTTTTGGCAAGTTCCGCACTCTTCTTCAGTGCCAACCTGAGCGTTATATTCTCAGAGATGTTTTGTATATTTTTATACCAGTAAGTGTTCAGCAGTTCTGTAAATACTGTAAGACATATTCAAGGTAATGACAATGTGTGTGTGGTGTACATGTGTGCATGAGTGTGTTCATATGGTACAAGAAGAGTTGGGCAGGTAAGACCTGTGGCACATCTGGAATGAAGTAACTTGGGTGTTTTATGCCCAGTCAACCATTGTGGTTATATCAGGGTGAAGAATGAAATGATATGGGAACTATTGAGTATTGGGTTACAAGTCATTGTGCCATTAGCATACCAGTGTTCATAATGCTTCAAATGAATGTGATTCAGTCATAGATGCTTCCATTTTAATGTGATCACTACACAATACTTTGTTTAGCTTTCCTGTCTGTGAGAGAAGTTGCAGATGGGTCTTCAGCAACAAGGTTTGTACCTTGAGAAGAACAGCAGACCTGGAGACATGTTTCTGTCATAGCAAGGAAGCCATTCTGTGAGTTTCAGATTTCGATTGTGGCACACATTTACCACATTCTAGTCAATCATACTTATAAAAAAAGCCACTGGTTGGTGTTAATCCTTGGTGCAATAAGCATGTGTACATAGTGTCCTGGAGCATCAGCCTATACTGACACGGTGCATTGACTGCAAATATCCCAGAGCTGTGCTATCCCGAGTGTTCAGTGGCGCGTTCTGTCACTGGCAACCCATTTTATGTTAGTTTGTCATTATACAGTGCTTGTGACAGGCAAGTTTGTATCGCATGTATATATGTCGCAGCTTCTCTGGTGGCTATTTTTGTATTTTTTTGTATACATATGGACACGACTTCAAATGTCAGCCGCAATGAACATGTCTGTTTAAATAGCAAGTTTTGTTATTGAGAAATCAACTTTGTTCCTGTACTTGTTTTATGAAAATGTACAAATAAAATATTTGAATTTACAGTTTACTGGTATGTTTTATGTATGGCATATGTCGTACTGGTACATACTGTTGGTAATGTATGGCAGTTTGTGCATGTTCCACACACACACACTTACACAAGCACACTCGTACACACACGCATGCACACACACACACATATGCACACACACAAAAGACTTTTAGAAACATTTTTAATAAAGAAAAAATGAACATATGTTGAAAAGAACACAGTTATAAGTCACAGGAATGAGTGAGATGTTAACACCTCTACAATCAAATGTCATGGTTTGTAAAAAAACACACCAGAGCTTCAGAGGGGATCAAAGAGTGTGTCGTCAGCTTATCTCGTCACTACTGCCAACACAACACCTGGAATCTTTTGTGTCGTTCAGTTTTCATGAAAATGGGAACAGAGGCTAACAAGTGATTAAAATACTACCTGCATGGGAGAACAGCTTATTTTTCACTCACTTGGTAGTGCAGCCACTGTTTCTGGATTTCCAGCGCAGCTTGTCTAAAACACCGTCCCTCATTTGAGGCCTCACCATTTGCCTTAAACAAAACAAAAAAATCTGGATACTATTTCTGGTTCTAAATTCTACCTATACAAGAGCCTAAGCCTCAGCACTTGCATTAAAAAAAAATACTAAAAAAAAATCTGGATGCTATTTCTTGTTATAAATTCTAAGCCTAAACCTCACCACTTGCACTAAAAATAATAATTTTTAAATCACAAAAATCTGGATACTATTTCTGGTTCTAAATTCCACATATACAAGAGGCTACCACTACTACTGCACCCTCAGTTTCAGGATTTTTTCACACCCACTGCCATCCCTGGTTTTAAATGACATTATCGCTCCATTTGTCACTATATGAAAAACACCATCCCTGGTTTTAAATGACATTATTGCTCCATTTGTCACTATATGAAAAACACATCTGTTACAACACTCCTGCTGGTGGTGTTTCTACAATGCCAAAATCTCTGACAAACGGAGGACGTTGCCAAGCTGAGCCCTTGCCAACAGAGCTATACACTCCTGCTGGTGGTGATTCTACATGTCAAAATCAAACGGAGGATGTTGCCAAGCTGAACCCTTGCCAACAGAGCTATACACTCCTGCTGGTGGTGATTCTACATGTCAAAATCAAACGGAGGATGTTGCCAAGCTGAACCCTTGCCAACAGAGCTATACACTCCTGCTGGTGGTGATTCTACATGTCAAAATCAAACGGAGGATGTTGCCAAGCTGAACCCTTGCCAACAGAGCTATACACTCCTGCTGGTGGTGATTCTACATGTCATAATCAAACGGAGGACGTTGCCAAGCTGAACCCTTGCCAACAGAGCTATACACTCCTGCTGGTGGTGATTCTACAATGCCAAAGTCACCTACAAATGTCCACCCCTGCCCACAGAGTTCCCATTTGGTGGTTTTTCGACACTTCACTTTGTGGGTAAAAGCACACACAACAAGTGGAAGATACTGTAAAGGATGCCAAACCTGTCTACAGTCACTGTGGGAACTGACGTGGTAACAATTAAGATGTGGTGAGAAATAACCCTTTCTGCTTTGACATCACCTGTCCAATTCCATGCACTTCATCCTGGTGGGGGTAAGGGGAAGAAAGCAGGAAAGGAAAGAAGAAGCAAACAACGCTTCACATGGCTGTGAAGATCCTCACCAGGCACACCCCTCTGACTGCGTCCATCAGCCCAAGCATAACAATGTACGCTAATCACGCTTTGGCAACAAAAAGGAATGTACAAGAACAAAGCATATTCATTGCATTGCAAAGTAATACCAGCAAAATGCCACACAAAAAGTGCTACAGATCAAATTTGATTAACACCCTTATGAACTCAAATTTACAGCAATATGTTGAAATTGGGAATTTGCTCTTGAAACAAAACAAAAATCTGCATACTGAAAATTAGATAATTATAACAGCTGTCCTTTGCAATGGAGTTGTACACATGTACATGATTACGTAACAGAACAAACAGTAGCCTCTTATGATCAATTAGCATCTTTGGAAACAGTGTACAGTTGCTCCTCTTCATTTTCTCTGAACTTTGCGAACTTGTGGTCACTTGCTGATGTAAATTTCAGCCGGTCCCTTCCAAACTACTTTCTGCCCATTTTGCTTTGTTGGTGTGGGTTTTTTTCTCAACAGGATCAGTTATAATTACTGTCAAGCACTCTGGCAGAACTGCCCACTTAGGTCACATCATCTCTGTGACTGTAAACATAATCTGATGTGACATTTGAGATTTTCTAAATGTAGGCCAGCAGTTCAAATAATCTGATTATACAGTTTGATGATACTCAAAATTTTGAGTTGGCAATTCTATAAATGAAGCTGATGGTACAGTTTAGAGATAAACTCAGGCTGGCAAATCAGTCAGAACAACATATATACCATCTCTGTGAGAGGAAAAAGCACAAAAGACAAAAATATAAAATGCAGATGGAAGTCAGGGTCTATCTGACTGAAACCCAAATCACAATGCAGATTACATCTCACACAGGGTTAGGTTCAACACATTCAAGAACACACTTGTCATCCAATATGCGTGTCACGGTCAAAAAGTAAACAACCAAAAGCAAACTGTTAAGAAAATTAAGCGCATGGAAAATCCATTCTGACTTTTCACTACCCACACACATGGTGAGCATAAGCCATAAATTAAGCATGGGTAGAAATCAAATCACAGAAAAAAACATGACACCATCCGACTCTTGGTCCATTACACAACCGCCTCATTCTGATATGAGATTTAAGAGGAATGAGAATATCATGTTCTACAAAAAACACAACGACAATTCTGCAATGAAAAATAAGGGCAAAAAATGTGCCACTCTACCTTCCATGCAGTTGCAAAATGGATGAGCAAGTCGATATAGGAATGATTCTCTCAGGCATGTTTAATCAAACCAAGGCAGGTACAACTCTAGAAATTCCATCAACCTTCATAACTGTGCATCCGTTATGGTGGCAGTGTAGGGTACACAAAAATCAACAGTTAACTTAAACGGAGTTAGCAAAGATCCTCAAAAAGGATGATTTGTACCTGTACCCTAACAGTTTCCTAATCTTTCTTCAACTCTTTCCTTTCCACTTGATTTCCCAAGTTTCGCTCTCCACCCAATTTTCTAACTCTTCTCTCCACTTGATTTCCTAAGTCTTGCTCTCCACCCAATTTCCTAAGACTCCTCTCCACTTGATTTCCTAAAATCTCACTCCCCACCTGATTTCGCAAGTCTCGCTCTCCACTTGATTTCCTAAGTCTCGCTCTCCACCCGATTTCCTAAGTCTCACTCTCCACCTTATTTCCTAAGACTCTTCTCTCCACTTGATTTCCTAAGTCTCACTATCCACCTGATTTCCTAAGTCTCACTCTCCACCTTATTTCCTAAGATTCTCCTCTTCACTTGATTTCCTGAGTCTTACTCTCCACCTAATTTCCTTAGACTCTTCTCTCCACCTGATTTCCTAAGTCTCGCTCTTCACCTGATTTCTAAGACTCTCTCTCTCCACTTCCTACCTAAGTCTCACTTTCCACCCAATTTCCCCAAATCTTGCTATCCACTTGATTTTCTAAGTCGAGACCACTTTGACACATCTTGCAGGTTCACCCCCTCACCCTAACATCTGCCATTTTGACACTGATCCTTATTCTGATATGTTTAATGCAAAATTCCCCCAAACCAGCACATGAATGAAGACAGTTAAAATGACTAAATCTGCACACAAGATCAATACTTTCTTGTAACTTATAAACTCCCCAGAAGCTCCACGGCAGGCTCTTGAAGCTCAGACCTTTGACATGCTATGCATCAGTTTTGTTCACACACACACACACACACAAAATCAAACTTGCAGATCATTTTATCAAAATAAATACACCTCGGTCATGTTCGACTAGAAACCGTGGGTCTGAATATGACTGCCAAAAGCCTGCCATCTCCCTGGAGTCATCTCCATAGTCTTTGTGATTTTCAACCTGCCTTTGTAGATGATATGGCAGGAGCAATCAAATAAATATATCATGCAGACAATTTTTGACCCTACCTTCCGAACTGAGTCACACTGATTTTTGTTGTCATTTTGGGATATTTAGGATATTTATATATATCACAATAGAGAGCACACAATTCTCTTTAAAATGATCAGTTGTCTTGCTATAATAACCACCTGAAGTAGCAACCACAGCGGCATTTCATTCTGAGAAATCAGCAAGCAAAGCTTTCATCATACTGTCCTTAGCAACAGGTGGGTGCACATTTAAAACACCCTTTTATGACATTTGTATAATTGGTTTGTGCATTAAGGAGTATAATTTGTGATGCAAAAAAATAAAAAGAATAATTTAAAAAAAAGACTGGGCAGTGTGAAAAAACAAAACCTAAAAAGAAAAGCTCCCTTCAAAATTAAGCTGCAATGGGAAAGTGGCCTAGTATCCATCCGACTCATTTTGAAAGGCAGGGTCACATTCAAACAAGACTTGTAACACTTCAACACATTTGGAGGGGGGAATCTCCTCTAAGCAGATTAAAATCCTCACACCCAGATGTAATTTACAGGACTGTGTCCGTCTTCCTGGCAATCATTGTGTACAATCATACCTTGCCAATAAGCTGGCAGAGCTTTTCCAGTGCTCAACACTTCTTCAAAATTTTGCAACACACTTCAAAGATGAGTGCTTACCACTACTTCCAGAATGTTACAATTAATTAAAAATAGACAAAAGATGCAAATCACAATCAATACACTGAGAAGTTGTGTGTTTTATGTTGACAAAAGTGTCAGTCAGTTCATAATCCTGTACAACTGCTGAAGGTTCAACACATTTCAGACTTCATTGTTGTGTATTTACATTATAGAACATCACCATACAAAAGGGACTTGTCCACAAAATGGGAAGGGGGCCTGAATCCATCCCCAACACATGCATGTAGCAAATCAGATAAGTGTCCATCCCTCTGATGATTATTATAAAATGCTTTTTATTTTCATTTTTCATCCTGTGTGCACTTTGATCAGTTTCCAAAAATAATCTAGGTTCTAAATGTTGGTGTCAGCTACCCTGAAATCTGAGAACGGAAACATTTTCAATCTTATTCATTACTTAATTATTACACAATTCAAATTGTGCAAGCAGAGCCTACACTTCAAAGTATGTAACAATCAATGCATTCTGTACACAAATAATGGGTCATTACACTGTTACCTCATGCACATATGGTGGCTCCCAACACACTCTACCTGCACAATCACACTCAAGATATGTTGTGTCCATCTGCGAGACCCAAACTCTCTCTGAAAATACCAACTACAGCTACCACAAAAAACAGGTATGTGCTCACTGAATAACATTTTGATAGATTTCTTGCATTTTTCTTTTGAATTCGTAACATCATTTATCAATTCAACATGTACCCGTTCTCCACTTTTACCCTGTCTCAAAGAAGAGTAGAAGAAATACTGAGTGTTAATGTGTACAGCATGTGCAGTACACAAACTGGTTTAGACTATCACAACAAAAATGCTTATTGATGCACACCAACTGGATTTTCATTGCAGAAGTGAGGATGCTTTCTTTTCCGAATTCACAGGAGAAGCCCAAGTGACCTTGGCCCCCATCTTCCGGACTTCCCAAACCAACAGCCTGCCCTTCCCAAGACTACTGCCATTGCTAACCACTGCTAACAATGACTGCAGCCACCAAAGGTGGATTACAAATATAAACTCTAAGGACATGGAAAGGGATTGATTTAAAAAATCTTTCGATAGAGCTAACTCCCAGCAAATCCACAAGAAGTGACTAAACACCAGACAGACACACACACACATGCACGCACCAGACCCAACACTACCAGCCTAAGCTTTTTTCTTTCTGAAAGGAGAAAGTATGTATTATGTACATTATTCAGATATGTATACTGTTAGTGATACAGCATGTCAGTCAATAAATAAAAACTGTATGTTGACACACACATTTTATTTCTTCTCACACATCACTTCCGTCCAAGATCATGTTGTATCAAGGTTTGAAGCTCCTGCACTACGCAGCATGATATGATTTAAAATATCTATGTACACCTATGTGCAGGTATAGCTATGACTACAGGCACAGACATTTGAATATGTTTTGTCTTAAAGTTACACCTGATCCTCCTTGCAATACTGATGCAAGGTACACATTTATGACGTGTAAGGTTTCCCTTGATAACATGTTATTTGTATTGGCCATTGGAGAGATGCTTCAAGTCTTACCACTTGCATCTAAACTCCGTGTTCTCACTGAAACTAATGACTGCAGGACAGTCAGATGCATTCAGATGAAATAAGAATGAATAAACAACCATCTGTGTGTGGATACCATATGGTACACAAAATATTGCAAGAGGGCACAGTGACTTATGGATGAGGTTAGTTTCAAATCGCTCAGGGCTGGAACGGGTACTCTACAGGTTGACTTCATGGCGCAATGAACATGGGCTGCGTTTGGCCACCTCTAGCTTGCATCACGGAAAAGTGGCCGCATGCCAGATGGAAAAAACACAAAAACTAAAGTAAACAGCATCAGGTGCATGTGGCTGTGAGTATGAAACTTCACCACGCTGCATCATCACTTTGTGGAAACATATCTTCTGATCTAACACACACTCATTGTTTCAAAGCTACACCCAATAGCTATTTCCACAAACTTCAGAGTAAAACCATGTCAATGAGATATTTAAAAAAAACACTGATTAAAGTCTTAGTACATTTTGTTTATACATAATATACAAAATTCAGCTGAGTAAATGCAACAGAGCTGTCTGCGTTCAAGCTGGTTGGCTTACACTGAAATTTAATCAAGAAATATTTTACAGATAACTTTCAATGCGTAACATGATGCTGGAGTGTGTGTTGCAACTCACAAAGTAACTAAGATTAGTCAACAAAATCTTACCCCCCCCCCCCCCCCCCAAACGAAAACGCAACCTGCATCTAGTACAGTATTTTGCTAACTGTTGTACCATCACACAGCGGAGCCCTCTCCAGCCAACTCCTTGAGTGCTCAGAACAGGTGAAAAGAACATGATCCACAGTAAAAAAAAAGAAGAAAGACTAAAAGAAACTGAAAGCACCACTGATTTAATAATGATCAAGCTTAATAATTTGTCGCTGTCACCTGACACTTTTTTCTTCTTTTCAGTTTTCATGCTTTCCTTCCTGTGGAACTTTTGAAGACATACTGCAGCATTCAAGAAAAGGGGCAATCTACTGCCGTTGCTGAAAGCTACTCTTAGCTCATTTTAACTGGTCATTTGGGGGATAAAATTAGCTGGCAGATTTTAAAAAAACAATGCTACAGAAAAATAGTGACTAATATTGTTTTGGTTTTTTTAATCAAGAGGGAAAAAATCTCAGTGGTAACTGAGAAGGCTGGTTTTTGTAAAGGAGGGTTCTGCTGAACAATGGTACTAACGTTATTCCTAAATACTGTACACTGGAGCAGTGAAGGGTTTAACCCAATGTACTAAAGTCTGATATGGAGGTCTGCTTATATCTGTACAGTACCTATGCAAAGACTCACTGTTCAGCAAACAGGTGATGAAAAGATATAATTATATACATCTATGTATGTGTTCCCTCAGTCACAAAAGCCAAATTTGAAACCATAATTATATATATATTTGTGTTCCCACAGTCACAAAAGCCAAATTTGAAACCATAATTATATATATCTTTGTGTTCCCACAGTCACAAAAGCCAAATCTGAAACATCAGCTGTGGTTTGGCCAATACACTCAAGATGTTGTGAAAGTCAGGTTCTCTTCGTTGGAATGGTTTACTATGGAGCTCTCAACGGGCACACCTTCCTCCCACCTTCTTTCTCATCTGCTAGGTCTGTTTGGCAAACAAATGCTAGAGTTCTCACATACAGTGTTGACTGTGTAAGAGGGCATCCACTAATGAACAGAAGTACATCAGTTAAAGGGGCAGTATTCTTAGGGACGGACTCCTTAGATTATTTCCCTTTGGAGACAGGGGCACATAACTTCAACTTGTTTGCATTTTTTAGGTATAGATTGTGTCCCATCACCCAGAGCCATTCAGTTCAGTTCAGTTATGGTATCAGTGCTTGGAAAAAGCCCATCGGCACTCCACCCCATCTTCTCCAGCACTGCCTTTATACGGTTCCATTGTTCGTCCGACTGATGATGGCCCTCTCTCATCCTTTTGAAGGAAGACTGTTAAGCGCCTCCTCTCTCTATACCTCACGACCCCCTGAGTCAACTGTTTACAAGTGTGACTGGGCGCATACCGGTCAGCTGAGCCAGTTTCTCCAGGGTCAGGTTGTGCCCTGTGCGCCAAAGTTGACTGTATGTAAACATGAGGACGTCTTTCCAAAAATATGTTTTCCAGAGACATTGTGCATACATGTATGTACATATGACAAATTCATTGATTTGAAGATTTGATGTTGGTTGTGAGACAGGTGAACAGTAAAATCGGATCAATGAGCGGAAGGGTTTGAATTCAGTACACCGCAAACACACCCATGCGCGCACGTGCATGTACACACCCATGCACATATGCGCAACGCAGGCAACAACTTCAAAGAAATAAAATGATCACAAAACAAATGCAAAAATAAAGAGAAAAACAGACGATAGCACCCATCACTTTCAGATTAAGCGTTGCAAATAATGAGTTCAACATTAGGAACAGATTATTCCACCTTGATCGTTGTCTTTCCCTCCTGAACACAAAACAGCGAATACGCTGATGGATACAATTATCGTTATCACTGACTCGACACATTGTATCACAACACTTGATCGCAATTTACGCAGTGGTTTGACTTTTTGGGGTTTGCCAGCCAATAATAGCAAAACATTCGAGTTTTCTTCTTCCACCTTCATTTGGGATTCATCAAACAAAAAATTCATGACATAAAACAGAAATGCTAACGAAAAAGGGAATTTGTGGCCAGAGTTCACTGCTCTGATGAAACTTCCCTCTTCTAACTCTTAAGATGACTTCATCAACTTGTCAAAGATGTC
The DNA here is from genome assembly GCA_018857735.1 of Alviniconcha marisindica. Lineage (NCBI taxonomy): Eukaryota > Metazoa > Mollusca > Gastropoda > Provannidae > Alviniconcha > Alviniconcha marisindica. The sequence goes on from JABMCL010001248.1 coordinate 234,702, forward strand.
TTGGGTCACTGCAGTTTTAAACATTAAAACTACTATCTGTGCTGCTATAGAAGCCCATCCCTTTGTTTAATTTTTATTCTTGCAACTGGGATCAGATGTGTGTGTGTGTGTGTGTGTGTGAGTGTGCAAATTACATAAATTACTAGTTTGTTTATTATGTAACTATTGTATTTTCAACAAATGTTCTTTGAGTTTTAAAATATAAAAGACGTGTTATTGTGTACTGTGATGTGGTTAATGTTCAGCCACGTTTTAATTTCTCTGATGAGATAATAAAGTAATCTTGAATCTTGAATGTGTTCCACCGAATCTGCTGCCATTCCCTCAGGGCAATAAAAACACAAATCTTGACCTCGTTCTTGGCAGCCTCTTCTTCTATTTTCTACAGGCTGAAACTCTTCCCAGTAAGCAATGGCCAATGGCCTGGCCACAACATAACCTGACTTCTTGCTATTCAGTGGTCAGCTTCACCCCCTTTGCCAAGACTGCACAACACGACTTGTGACATAGCTTCAACAAAGAAAGGTCTTGGTAATGGTAAAGTGGTCGAAGCTATTTCATCAAGCAACTTTGCGCTATATTCAGAATGACCTCACATGAAGAAACTACATGTTAGTGTATGTGGCATACACAACCCATACGCTTCACGCCATGTGGTGGTGGGGAAAAACAAGCAAACTAATAACCGTTACCATTTTTCCAAGACCATAAAGGCAAATCACAGCAACAGCAAAAATAAACAACACGAAATAAGAAGAAATAAATAAGCATACAGTGTAAAAACTGAAAACTGTGGACAGGAAAAGACAAGGTAAAAACTGATACATGTTTATCTGTATTTCTTGAGATTACTGTATATGCTTTCAGTTATAAATGCACACTTTCAATCTTAAATGGACAGCAACCGTGTTTTTTGTTGTTGTCAAGAACAGCATCAATGGTACACACTAAAACATTAATACTTGTGAAACAAGTGATATATACATATATACACCCTTCACAATCCAAAAACCACTAACCCCTAAATGTAAGTATTTAACCATGATGCATCCATTAGCTGGCTAGCATCTGTTTCTAAACCATGTTCACCCCGACTTTCCCCAAACTGACCACTCTGGAGAACATGCAGAAAGACTTTGGGGCCACTCGCAATGTCGCTGCGTAGGGGGTGCAGCAGTGTGGGTGGGTGGCTGGGTGGGGGGTCACACGTTAGTGCTCAGCTGTTGCATTGCACGGATCAGGGCTTTGTTCTCTTCCTGCAGCTTCAGGTTGTCTTCATCCAGCTCATCACATTCCTGAAATAGACAGAGATGAGAGAGAGAAATTATACACCAAAAGTCAATAAACAAGCAGAAACTGGAAATAAATTCGAATTCCAGAAGAAAAATAATAATACTAAAACAGCAGCAACAACACAACTAATCTGTCACTTTACTGTATACGCTCTTTGTTACAGGTGTGACTTACTACTAAGGTTATATTTTTGAAATGCAGTACTGACCAAAACAAATCATTTCAGTACTTTTGCTAGTGCATTACTGCCATTAGGCACGATATTATTTGACACCAGAGGTGTCTGAACTCGGAACTTGCTGCTTATAACCCAATACTCCAGGCTGCTATTCTCATTAAGTTTACTTGTCTGACGCTCCCCACACTATTCTGTTATTGTCTATTGGTATGCTTTCATTGATAAAAATTGTTTACACCAAATTCCAAGTTCACGTGGCATCATTCTCACAAAGTTCTCGCCATCATTCAACATCAAAGATCACAGTATCTGGGCTATTTTGGATCTTGTTGAGAGAATCAACACAAAGAGTTAATTAGCTCTCAAAATATGCAACAAAAGTACAACAAAGACTTGAGAGGCCTCGAGGATGTACCTCTGGTGGAGTTTATGTCCCTTGTACTTACATGGATGCCAGGTGAGAGTTACTGTAGGTGACTCAGGTCTTTGTTGCTGTACCTGTGTTACGTATTTTGAGCACTAATGAACTCCCTTGTGTTGATTCTGCATGAGCGCTCTGGGCCTCCTTCTGTTTCAGAGTCTTGCTGAGAGAGTTTATCTAAGGCACATGTAGCCTGTCAGCAATGGGACACAGGGTTTCTTTCTTCATCCGCAGTCTCTTCTCTCTCCCAGAAAAACAACAATAACACTCAACAAGTCTTGCCAGTCTTCATAATTGCAGCAGACAAAGCAAAAACTCAATATGCCCTTGTGGCACCTTTTGCTTTTTCTGCTGCAGCAGCATTCATCAATTGTTTAGGTCATGCCACAAAGCAGAACTGAGGGACTAAAGAGTTCCTCTATCATCCAAAAAACGTATTTTGGTGCTGTCAAAAGTCATAATCCCACACAAACACAGCCCCTTTATACATCTTCACAATGTTTTCTTCACTATCTCTATCAAAACCAAACCGCTGTGAACAATCAATGTGACAAATAAATAGGACTCCATTGAAGGAAACTAACTGAAGAGACAACTGTCAAGGGAGAAAAAAGACAAAGAAATAAACAAGGAAAAAGTAGCTAGTAAATTAAGTCTAAACAGTGCAAACAATTTGACAATCACGAAACTGGTCAAGCTGCATGTGAAGAAAAAAGAAATTTAAGTGGGCTAATGGTTTGACACTTGACAAAATGATCACTGACAAAAAGGGGAAACAAACAAAAAGAAAAAAAAGTACACTTCAAATCACACACACACACACACACACACACACACACACACACACACACACATACACACTCTATAATTGTTCCAAACCCAAACACACATGTACAACAACCATTCAAAACCCAAGGTCAACTGAAGGCCAAACAAGGCAAACCCATGTGTCAGGGCAAGTAAACAGCATGCTTTCAAGGTCATTGTATTGACAATGAACAGCTTGCATCATTTCCTTGAAAACACAATCACCTGAAACAAGCATTTCTGGTGTTGGTAGTTTTTTTTTAAAGTTTAAAAAAAAAGTTTTAAAAAAAGTTCAGATACTGGCAGTGACAGACATGTTAAAACAAACCAACTACACTCACACAAGAACAATATCACAAGTAATGAAGACAGAAGAGGGACAAGAAACAAAAGAGAACACTACCCAAAACTCATGACATAAAAAGATGCAAAACTGGCAATGGGAAATAGCAAACTGAGGCATGATCATTCAGAGACAGATCTGAGGGGAGGAAAAAGATGGAAAACAATGAAAGACTACTACAGCCATCAACAAAGCAAGTAAAAACCATGCCTTTACCCTTCATTTCATTCCTACCATTTAAGGCCGCTGCAAGTTGAACAGGGAAGATTTGTGATTAATGGTTTACAGTCTATTCGGATTCAAGGCCTCACAATGTAAAGATGCTCTTATCCAACAAGGGTAAACTTTTATGGTATATTATATATACAGCAACCTGAACTCCACTGAGGAATGATCAGACTGATGCACAAACAGACTTAAGGAAACAAAGGCATATAATGATCAACACAGTGATCCCCACTCTGTCATCTTCATTATAAATAGTAACTTTTCAATTTCATTTGTGTACTGATCTATGCAAGATGTCAGAAGACTGCCAGAAAGTGAACACATGGGCTTTCTGTGCGAACAGCCTGAGATGATACTGTGCATTATTCATGGGCAAATGCTCTGTTGACTCACATTCAAAACAGGAAAATGATTAAATTAACTTTTACTGTTCTTGCTTTTTGTTGTTGTTTTTGTTTTGTTTGTTTGTTTAAAATTCCTCTGTGACTTTAAAAATGGGTCATGGTTGCTGAACCCAGTATCTACTCTATTGCCAACCAGAGACATTTTCATCACCATCCTGAGTTTCATACACATTGATTTAGCTTAACACCCATATCAGCACCGAAGAATGCCCGTTCCCTTGCTGGGGCAGTCAACATGTTTAATAATCTCCAGTAAATATATACATATATAAGTTGTATAACACTAAAATTACTAAATAAACTTACCACTACATTTCACAGTATCATATATATATATATATATATATATATATATGTGTGTGTGTGTGTGTGTGTGTGTGTGTGTGTGTGTGTGTGTGTGTATCAACAACCAAAGTTTGAACTTCATGTGATAAGAAGGTGTCAACAAAATAGAACAATCAGGATTACTTTCTGTGACCCCGGCACTGTCTTGAAATTTGACCAGTCACTGAAACTGATACAGGGATATTATATATATATATATATATATATATATATATTATATATATATATATATATATAAAGCTCAATGCAGTGTCATCATCATCATCATGCAGAAATTGAAAGCTCTCACTCACATACCAATCTCTGAGACAAGCACGCCACTGGAGTTCTTGTAGTCGGCAAATATGTCAATGACCCCACCCAAAAAAGAAGTAATGGTACCCCCCCCCCCCCCCCCCCAACCAAAAAAACACACCACACATTGTGGAACAACCATACACAGGTGACTGCTACTGAGCGTAGAGTTTATCTGAATCATCATGTGCACTGGTAATCATCACTACCATGCAAAGTTTAAAATCTTGTCTCGTTGACAAAAGGCAGTCTCTAGTCTCTGAGGAAAAAAAAGCCCAGGTTGAAATCTTCTCCTGTTTCTCATTGCTGCTGTACAGTTAGGTGTAGCTGGACTGCTGTTGGCCACATATGTTGTCTTTGTTTTCTGCACAAGCAGGTATCTCTGCAGCATATATGTTCAGCCGTCTGGTCTTCAAGGCTGCAGTTGCAGGTTGGCAATGGTGCCAGCTTCATTTTCCTAAACATGTGGATATCGAGTCGGCTGTGGCCCATGTGTATCATCAAACAAGGATCCCCCCCACCCCACCCACAGCCAGAGTTGATTTAGAAATATGAGTCCCTGTAATAATCACTGTAATAGTGGTTACTACAGGGACTCGCATTTTTCATGATGCTGTCCAAAATCTATCAGAAGTGCTTGGAAGTATAAGGCTAGCTTAGCTAGCTAGTAACTAGATTTTAACATCCCATCAACTATACAGGGTCATTTCAGAAAGTATGTGCATGCAATCCCCTTACCCTGTGGATTGCCAGTGTGGTGGGGTAATAAGGGTCACACATGCAGTCCCCTCACCCTATGGATTGCCCTTGTCAGTGTACAGTCAGGGGACTGCATGTGTGACCCTTATTACCCCACCACACTGGCAATCCACAGGGTAAGGGGACTGCATGTGTGACCCTTATTACCCCACCACTGGCAATCCATAGGATGAGGTGATTGCATGTGACCCTTATTACCCCACCAACGCTGGCAATCCACAGGGTAAGGGGATTGCATATGTGTGACTCTCATTACCCCACCACACTGGCAGCAACACGTACGTCTCTTGTCCCCGATATGTCATCCGACATCCAAGTACATTAAGAATCAAAGAACGAACAGCAACGTGCCATCTTCAGAGGACTTATCTCCCATTTCTGGAGAATGGATGCTATTATGCAAGGTGAAGGAGCTTATAATGTCCTAATAGTCCCCACATAACTATGCTGCGCACAACATTTTAAAGTATCCTTGGTGTTCTTGCTGGAGGCAATATGTTGTGACACAGCCCCTGCCACAGCGAAGTGGCCTAAATGGAAATGTATAATACCTTGTTCAACATGGCCACCTGCCGCTCTAACTCAGCAATGCGGCGATCCTTCTGCTCCAGCTGTTGCTGCAGCTTCTTGTTCTCTTCCTTCTCCTTCTCCAGTTGCTGAAACAGTCAAGACCACCATGTCAGAGATGACCAAACAAAGTCAGCGTGGGCTAAATAAAAAAAATTGTAAAGCACAAAATCTTGTCCATAGACTATTCTAAGCATGCACACACACACACACACACACACACACACACACACACACACACACACACACACACAGAGGCACCTGCACACACGAGCATTCTGGCTATGCAATGCTTAATTTACACAGCTTAAAACAGGCAGCAACTGAGATCAATGAAGACAGCAGCATGGAACAGAAAACATGGCAGGTCTCTAGTTTTGGGAAAAGAGATGTTTTTAGGTTACATTTGAATGAGTCTAGAGAGGGTTTCTTTCGGAGAGGAAGGGGAAGGTCATTCCTTGTACATAAACCAAAAACAGAAAAGGCGCGGGAACCAACAATGGAGAGTCTGGACTGACTGCTGTCCACACATAGTGTGGGAACCCATCAGGGATATGCGCTCACACACAACCCATCAGGGAATGCTTGTCCGCAGTCATCTCAGCACAAGCTGATCTCCACTTAAACAGAAAAAATGCACAGGTGGGAAATGATTTGTTGCACCTTCCCTGTAATCCCAATGTGAGCACTGGACATTTCAGGGTTCGCGTTAACCAGTAATTTCTGGTATTTTACCAGATAAGATCAGCATATACTGGAAACAAAATCAGTTTCTGTGAACCACTTTCACTGCCTTACAGATGTCATACTAGTCTGAAGAATGTCTAGCACAATCCCTGCATTTCTCTCTTCTTCTTTCATCTTCTTTCATGGTGCTCTACATCCACAGAAACTGTATGGCTTATTAGGGACAGGACATTTCTCTCTCTCTCTGCCAATCCACCAATTTTGTACCTTTTACATTTAGTGTCCTTGTTCACAGCTAAACATTCTTCTTGTGAATTTACTTTTAGCAGTCCTGATATGTATCTCTGTTCACTGGTAATTTGGGTGGTATCATCCACTTTGCACTAAGACTAAGATGTAAGAGAGCCAAGGAACTGGCAAACGTTCTTGTGAAAAACATGAGAGAAAAAGAAAAAAAAATGCCTTCTATACCACTCTGAAATATAATTTATACAACAGGATATCAAGTATGCATCCTTAAGAATGTACATCTTGACGTCGCATGGTGATGTCCAGTGATATTACCAGGTGTCTAGGAATAAGTAACAGGTGACGTAAGAGACAAGACATAAAGACTTTAGCACTTATTACAGTAGGAAAACACTCTTATAATGTAACTGCTGCCATACAAGACTAACAGTATGGTCGGGTGCCTTAAAATGATCCAATAGAAGAAAACATTCTGAGAAGGAAACTGCATCATACAGCTCAATCACAAAATGCGCTCTGATGCACTGAGCCATATTCTGATGATGCCACGTCTCCCCGTTTGTCTTACCCTTTCGATCTGAGCAGAGCTGTCAGTGTTGGCGTTGTACTGGGTCATGAATGGCCGTGGGGTCTGGAAGTTGAACCGCGAGGAGTGGTAGATCCCCCCAGCACTACTCCCACTGCTGTTGCTTCCCATCCCGCTGCTCTCATGTTCTTGAAACCGCGAGGACAAGTAGCTGCCATAGCCACGCTCTGATCGCCCAACACTGGAGTCTTTGGCGGCGATGTAGCCTGTCGGTCGGGGCGATGCTGCATCTCTGCTGGAAGCATCGGCGTCACGCTGGTATGCTGGGTCAGCCGAGTCGCGATCGCGGCTGTAGCGGGACACCAGTGACGACACTGCGGTCTTTGTTGTTGTTGATGAGACCTGCGTTTTGTTGGAATCTTGGTCACTGGAAGCCGCCTGGGAGCTGGCACCATACCGTAATGCCGATGAGGCTCGTGATGCCTCAGGCGAGAACTTGGAGTGGGTGGAGGGGGGTTGGCGAGACAGGAGACCTGAAGACATCTGGGTATCTGAGGACTCTGATCGCCCAATCAGAGTCAGGTTGGTCTCGGAGTGACTGACAGTACTGTCATAGTCCTGGTTGTCCTCAAGGTCAGCCTCAAGGTCAGAGGGGCTGCAAAGAAATGGAATACATTTATAATCTCAGTGTAAGGCTTGTGAACCTGAACACAACTATCACAAATCATCAACCAGTACCAACTCCTTTCTTAATGGCATAAAACTTCTTTCCTGTTATCTTGATTTTGTTGCTAGATTAATATAATAATATATATTCATAAACAACAAAGTCTTTCTTTTATGTTCCTACTGGTCCGGCCAGTGGTCCGTGACCACAAAAAGTCAAACTGTCTGCAAACCAGCAGAACTACTGATATGTGAAAAAGCTTGCCCACACCACAGAGATAAAAACGCCTCAATCTCAGTGGCCCATACTGCCCCCCCCCCCCCCCCCTTCGTCCTCTAATGAATGAAGGGTAGTGACTGTCTAAAGTGACAAAATCAAACACACCACACAAGCCATGACAACACAGGGGAAAAAAAAAAAAAAAAAAAAGTTCGAAAACAGTCCCCACTATTTGTTGCTAGTCTGTCTCTCTCCTTCATCAGTGCTTCACTTGTTCTTGAGGAGCAGTGAAAAGTTCAAGGGAATTTCTAACCCTGCTATTACAGAGAATGTCATGGAATCTGAAGGATCAGCAGCTAAAGGCTCCCTATACAAAGCTTGGATCAGGAAAAGGAGACTGGAACCTGAAACTGATAAAAGAGGGAACAAAATGTCACTCACCTTTTGTTACCTCGAGGTGAGAAGGTGCTGGAAGAGTGTCTACCCTGTAACAAACAACACACACAAAATATATTAAATGCTACTTAAAATCATCGGACCTTATACAGGAACTGTTAAAGGAACTATTCAACTAGCCTCTTCTAGATATACTTTGTCCATGTCCAGCTAGTAGAACAGATAAAAAGAAAAAATCATTTAATTGTTTTAAATGCCCAATTGATTTTTATTCTTAATTGTGAAAGTGGATTTCGTGCCTGATGTCAAAGAGACAGAGAGGACCTGGTGAGCTGAGACACTTCATGTTGTTTTGGTTCTGCTAGTCCCGCTGATCAGCATCTTTAAAAACAAACCAACAACAAGAAATCTCGCTGTCTAAATTTAAAGTAAAATCAACAGAGTATTTTAGAACAAAATCCTTGAATAATTTAAGTGCCTATCTTGGTCTGTTCTAGAAACCTTCTGGGCAAAACATGCACTGAGAAGGCTGAGGCCCGTTCCTGTAATGCTGTGACAATGTACATGTGAACATTAGTGGAAGACCATCCTTCAGGGAGGTGGGGTAAAACGAAAGGGGAAAGTATTCCCCACCACGCAAGGTTGTTGCTGTGCCACAGGGCCTTACTCCTGTACAGGCATGAGCAGAAAAGCGGCAGAATAATCAGCTTGAACTGAAGAAGAGGAGGAGGAGGAGGAGGAGGAAGACGAAGGAGACTAAGAACAAGGTCATTGTGTAATGTTTTGGTCATATGGATTATTTCCAGGTCATTTGCATGTTTTTGCTGCTGTTTGTTGGTGCTCAGCTTGTTTCTTTTTTCCCCCTGGGGGATTGTGGGGGTGGAGGGGGGGGGGGGACCATTTCAAGGGTCCAGTGCGGATAACAGATGACAAAATGTTACCATTTTGATCACAGATTTTTTTTAAACAAAGCTGACTGCCAGCATTCCAAAGGAAAAAGATCAAAACATACAAAAAGTTAAATGGAATGCCATTGCCTGATCATCATGCTTGGGCAACAGCTATGCAAAACAGGCCAAATTTTTGCATTACCATTTTCTCCTTTGTCACTCTACCACAACTGTTTGTCACTTGCCTGGTTAACAGAATTTGTTCTCAAAATGTGCAAGTTGTTATGTACTGCCCCATTAAACAAACCATTGTTTGACAGTTTGATTGCATGGCAGAGAGAAAAGGGATCTGACACTGCTCTACTGTGCAAATGTTAAAATGTTTGCTCTACAGCTGTTTTGTTTAGCTGGTAGGTTGGCCTCTGTCCTAAGAAATTTTGCCTCCTAGCCAAATTCATCAAAACATTCTGTGAACACTGAATGCGGTGAAAATCATCACAATGTCAGTGGTACAATGTACAAAATGTAAATTGAAAATTGTGAAGCGCCTTGGGCTCAAGTGTGGCATATTTTATAAAGCATAATATCCAAACTGATTGCTATCAATATCTATGCGTGCATGCAAGTCATAACTCGTGTTATTCATTTCAGTGACTTGGATCATCTACTTCACAATATCGTATAATTTGACGATTATAAACACCATACATAAAGGTGTAATCATTTTTACACATGGAGTTCATCTGTTACTTAAAAAGTGTTTTAATGCTCTTGTTTTCCTTATACAGTGGAGAGCATTGTCCGGGACCAGTGTAAAAATCAAGCAAAAAACAAAAAAATGGATCAGGGGTGGGGAGGGGGTTTCTTAAAAGGGGGGTGGTCCTTGGTCAGTGGTGTGTTTACTTGGAAATTAATATGAAGAAAACAGCTTCAGAAAAAGTGGTCCTAAGTTAAAAGAGTGGTGCGGTGCTCCTTTGTCATGGTTTCCATTGTATCGTGATACATTAATGCACAGGAAGTGTTTTCAAAACGTGATTACAGTATGCCATATATAATGCACTAAAAAGTAAAATACATATTCAATGAAACAGCTCCTGTCCTTTTCCACCCAATCCTTCATTGCTCAACGTCAAACAGCCACTGAAAAACTATGCTGGGCCATTGCTCATGGGACACAACAGGACACTGTCACTGTCTTTTTTCCTGGCTAGGTAACTGAACAGGGCTATACTGCTATGCCTCAGCCAAACAGACCTAGCAGGTGCTGATGTAAGCAGACAGGCTTAGCGAGGGGACTGACTGGCATGCACACTGTCACTGTGCATGAACGGAGGTGCAGAGCACAAACAGGGCATGCATATTCATGACACTGACAGGAAAAACCCAGCAAACCTGTGGGACAGCATTTTACTTTTCACATAGCAGTCATGCCACGCACAGAGACAGAGAGAGAGGAGGGGAGGGGAGTATATGTGTGTGTGTGTGTGTGTGTGTGTGTGTCTCTCTCTCTCTCTCTGTGCATGTGTTTTTGAGTGAGTGAGTGAGTGAGTGAGTGTGTGTGTGTGTGTGTGTGTGTGTGTGTGTGTGTGTGTGTGTGTGTGTGTGTGTGTGTGAGTGTGTGTGTTGTGTGTGTGTGTGTCCCCCCAACCTCAATAAAAACAAAACCCCAGAGATATGCACTTATTTGTTTGTTTGTTTGTTGTTTTCAAGATCAACAAAACCCATACTGGAAGAGGGAGAGAACACTTACTGGTTCAACCCCTCAGAAGAAGTATATCAGTTCAAAAAGGTGAGGAACTGGCGCGGTGGAGAAAAAGCCAGGGGAGGGACACAGACAGTCCATGGACAAACTGAAAGGATAGGTCTAAAAAAAAAAACTGAACTGTAACTACAGAGTGAAAGGCAAAGGAAGAACACACAAACAGACGCCAAACTACCGAAAGGCAAAGGAAGAACACAAAAACAGACTAACAATCTAAATCCTGATTTAGCATAAAAATGCCACTCCTTAGCCGCCAGTCTGCAGTCAAATCCTATTCACCCGAAACTTCAACACACGGCATGGTCACAGACCGACCTTGGTTGGCGTGTATCATGCCTAGCCTACCCTTGAGGCGGGAGGCGGCAGACAATGAGTAATCCTGTGTGTGACTGGGACATTAAAATAACCAGAGGTAAACCTGTGTGGGTCTCAGGTGGTGGTGGGTGCGGGGGTGGGGCAAGAGGAGAGAACTATTTCATTTGGATTCCCTGGCTGATTTTTCCCAGTTACGCTTGGGTGACTTTGAAACACCTTATGAGTAAGACGCGTCAGGTGCGTGAGTGTGCAATGTTATCAATTATCGCCCACTCCCGAGAAACTGAGAGTTCAACCTGTTGGCATGAATTAAAGAGGTGTGGTCGAAAGGCGGACAGCAAGAGTGTTTGATCCGCCTGTCTGTAATATGGCAGTCACGGATATCGCTCTTGTCTACCAACTGACCGTGTCTCTTGGAAGTGGATTTGTAATCACCGATAAGGGCTGGACCTGTCCACCTGCTGGAAGTCTCTGTGAAAAGCAGGTCCCACATTTGAGCCAAGTTTTGTCAAAAATCAATATCTGTTCGAAGCGGCCCCTCTGTCACAGCCGACTTTTGTGTCCTAAGTCAATTAGGATTTGTTGGAAGCAGACCTTAATTAGAGCTAAGCTTTTTTCATTAAGTCATTCTCTTAAATGGAACCCAATCAAACTCAAAGCTACTGGAAATGGACCCCTAGTCACAGTTAAGTTTTGTTCACTTGAAACAGACTCCCAATCAAAGCTAAATTTTGTCCACTAAGTCAATGTCTCTTATAAATGGAACCTTAATTAAATCAAAGTTTTGTCCACTACAATCAATTATTGTTGGAGGTCGATTCCATCAATTAACAAAGGGCTGGCTTCTACTCGAAGTCTTACAACTGGCACAATACATTTGATCTTGCAGCATGGTTACACCAAGTTTGCTAACACTGAACACATACCTTGTTGACTGAATTAAAACAATGTAAAAAGGTGAAAGTTGGATGGCTTTGACGGACCACTCTGTCCACATTCTCTCTCTCTCTCTCTATCTCTCTCTCTCTCCACACACACACACACACACACACACACACACACACACACACACGCACACACACACCTCCGTAACTGCTTATTTACTATATTGCACAGTTGCTTTGTTTTACACCAGTAATTCTCTCTCTCTCTCTCTCTCTCTCTCTCTCTCTCTCTCTCTCTCTCTCTCTCTCTCCTCCATCACACACACACACACACACACACACACACACACACACAGTGCACTAAACACCTCCATAATTGCTTATTTACTATACTGCACAGTTGCTTTGTTTCACACTAGTGACACGCATTGACGGTCCCTGAGCCATGCAAAGCCGCGTATACTGCAAACGGCCTCGGGCCAAAGACTAAAATCTCGCTTAGTGATTCTTTGTTCAACAGGCCAAAGCTGGTATCAAAAAGCCATGGCCCCACCACCGGAGCGGCCTAAAGTTACACAATGGCGCTAACAACACTGTGAGCAAACGATGAAAAGCACGGTGTCAATAAAGACGCGCAAACGGCACTTTTCCCTTTCACACCTCCTCATAGACCAGCTTTTCTGCCCATTGCTGGGACCAAGCATAAACACGTGAAAAGCAGCACGGTTCTTTCTACACGTCCTGCTGACTATAGTCTGAACGCTGACAAGAAGCCGTGACTAACGGAGGCCCCGAAAAAGCATGAACTATGACCTCTTACGTCTTAGGTTTTTACCCCGGCTTAACAGCAAGCAGTCCCGCTGAATTCAAAACCGAGAAGAAGTATCGTAGTTTAGGTTCAGCCAAAAACCTAACTAGTCCTTGCTAAGCTACTGATGAATAAATATAAAATTACAGGCACATTTAGATACATATAGGCATGAGGTAGGTAGGTAGTGTTGCTTAATGTCCTCAGTTGTCAGTTGACATATTACATTATTAGGGACAAGCTGAGACCAATGCCGAAGCATGGTTCAATATAGCTTTACGTCCACGGAAACCAGAAGGCTCGTTAGGACGGACAGCCCAGGACGGCCACCTCGACTCTCACACAGCTCCTGAACTATGGTATAGGCATGAATGTGTGAGTGAAATTTTATACATCAGAGAGAGAGAGGGAGGGGGGAGAGAGAGAGGGGGAGGGGGGAGAGAGAGAGAGTGCCGGCCGATGATGATGATGATAAATAGGGGCTTAATGTCCTCAGGTGACGAGAGAAAGGTCCTTCAGTAGTCCGACAGCCGTGCAGCAGTGGCAGAAAGCACTTGAGAGCCGAATGGGGGAGGAGGTGGGGAAGGACTCCACTCTCTTTATACCTGTCTTAGTTGATTGAAGGAGGTTGACGGCCTGTCAGTATAAGGCGATCCCACTCTTTCACCTTTAGCTGAGAGCCGGTTTGGCCAAGCGGTAAGGCGGTATAGGCTGGTAAGCGGAAGGACCTCGGTTCGATACCGCTTCGGCTCTCCTTTCTCTTCAAAAGTTGTGGTTTGTGGGCACTGTCTTGTGACTTTGTCCCTCACAATTAATTAAACATTAACTGAATGGCTCTCATCGCTGCCCATCTTAATGCAGGAATCATTCTGGTGGTGACAGTGTAGCGATAGGTATATAATCTCCCTCCTCCCCCACCTCCATACCCCCTTCCCCACATTCTCCCCGTCCCTAATAAGCCTTATGGTTTCTGTGGACGTTAAACACCATGTTTACTTACTTCACCATGCCCGTCCCTAATAAGCCTTATGGTTTCTGTGGACGTTAAGCACCATGTTTACTTTTACTTCACCATTTGAGGCCCACCACCGGGTGTGGGTGGTTGTCACCGCATCACCTCAGAAACAAGAGGCTCATACTATAAGCCAGCTCGGGTGAGATGCCGGTGGCGTGGGGGGGGGAGTTGGAGGGGAGGGGGGAGGATAGGAAGGGGAAGAATGTAAAGCGGGTAAAATCAAAGTAAGTCTAGCCTACACTGTAGGACCTGGCGTCACTCATCAACGAATCGCTGGGCACCTGGAATGTGTGCGGCACGGCGACCTGCACAGCAGTGGCGCCTGCCATTCCAACACCAGTTCACTTCGAGCCGAATTGCCGATACACCTTTTACACCACCCCACAAACACACTCCTCCCTCCTTACACTCACAATTTCGTGTACCCCCAATGGGGTTTCTGTGACACTAAAAAGCGAAATTCCGGTTGCTTTCCCGATGAATCCAACGACAACAAAACTCTAAAGCTATCCATGCATGCAAACTACAGACGCGTCCAGTTACTGTAACTCCCGACGCTGAACAAGAAAGAAAGAAAGAAAAAGAAGAAAAAACGCAGCCTAAAGAACTCTCAACGGAGAACAAAGTGCAGGCTTTCTTCTTCTTTTTTCTCTCCCCTTTTTCAAATTCTGCAGGCTACCTCGATTTCCTTCCTTGATTTCTTTTTCTTTCCGTCTTTAAAACCCGCACGCCAGCGCGATTTTCTTTCTTTCTTTCTGTATTATTTCAAGTCCCCCCCCCCCCCCCCCCCAGAACACGGTCTTTCGGTTATTCATCCAGTCCGAAGGTCTTACACTAATGTGCTCACCGCCACCATGACTAACACCCTGGAGAGAGAGAGGGTGAGAGAGAGAGAGAGAGAGAGTACAAGGTTACTGCCCGGCCCGCGATTCGAACCCGCAACCCCTCTGTGGCCCTGGCTACAGCACGACCTTGATCACCACTCTGCCACGGGCCGCAGCCGGTTCGGTTGTGTTGCTTAATGTCCTCGGATGTCGGCTGACATATTAGGGACAAGATGAGACCAATGCCGAAACATGGTTCAATATATAGCTTTACGTCCACGGAAACCAGATGGCTCGTTAGGACGGACAGCCCAGGACGGCCACCTCGACTCTCACACAGCTCACGAACTATGGCCGCAGCCTCCGCTCTTCTGAGAGGATACCGAGTCAACGACCCCAGCATACACGAGTTACCGAGTACATGCATAATCTGGGTCCTTCACTTCAGTGACCTCACGTTGTACCCTGCCCATGCAGACACCAGCAGTGAAATATCGCCGATGGGGTGAAGCAAAAAGGGCGGAGAACTGAGGCCAGGCCGGAGTGCTCTCCGCTTGGGCAGCTGTACCTGCCGTCTTCATTCTTCTTCAGTGTTGCTGTACGTCCAGCGACCGTAGGTACCATTAGCTCTGCTCTTCGGGTGCAGACACCCGAGTGCTCAGAATACCATCCTTCCGAACAAAGTCCAGTGGTCAGCGCTCTCTCTCTCTTTCTTACCAGGCTCCACTTATCTGGAACCAACTCCCTGTTTCTGTCCGCCATTCTACATCAGTTCATCTGTTAGTTCTTTTAAACCTTCCTTTGAAAGCCTTTCTCTTCTCAAAAACCTTTTCTTTTCAGTCCCATTGCCCTGAGGTGTGTGCGTGTGCGTGCGTGCGTGCGTGCGTGTGTGTGTGTGAACCTTGAAAACATGTACATTTAAAGAATGTGCACGCTTTTAAGGCCTGTGCGAGTCGGGCGCTCTAAGTACCCATTATTATTATTATTAGCGACGGGAGGGAGAACAGGTCCACCTCCTCTTTCGTGCAGCTCTTGAGCTCTCAGCAGTCTTCAATGCTTCGCTTGGAGCTTCAGCACCAGGTGTCCATGTGGCCGAGAACCGGCAGACTGCCAGCTGGACACTCGTGGACTTATACATACACAGGTCCATGTGGGCACTGGTGCGGCTCTGTGGACGAAGACCTACAGCAAACCGGCGGGAAGACCCTGACTGAACCAGGCCGGTTAGCCGTTGTCACTGTCGGTCACTGCCAACCACACGCACAGTCCCTTTCTCACTAATAGCCACTGTATTAATATAGCGCTAGAATGGCATGCGGCTCCCTGTAACCCCCCCCCCCCCCCCCCCCCCCCACCCTGCGTAAAGCGTATAGAGCAGTGCCGTCCTAGCCACTAGAAGTGTGCTCTACAAAAGCTGTTTATTATTATTATTATCACTGGCGGTCATACAACGCCTTTTTCATCAAGTCAATGTCTCTTTAAAAAATAAAAACTCATGAAAAGCTTAGTTCTGTCCACAAAGTCAATGTGCCTCCTGGATTAGGACCCCTATTCACAGCTAAGTTTTGTTAACTAAGTCAATGTTTTTATTGTTACTGGCAGTCACTGCCAATGCCACAATGACTTTCTCATCAAGTCAATGTCTTTATTTTATTTTATTTTTTAAACACTCATAAAAAGCTATGTTCTCTCCACAAAGTCAATGTCCCTGTTGGAATCGGACCCCTATTCACATCTAAGTTTTCTTCACTAAGTCAGTGTCTTTATAATTACTAGCAGTCACTGCCAATGCCATACACAATGACTTTCTCATCAAGTAAACGTCTCTTACAAAAATATTTAAAAAATAAATTAGTTAATAATGAAAAGCTACAAAGTTCTGTCCACAAACTCAATGTCCCTGTTGGAATTGGACCCCTATTCACAGCTAAGTTTTGTTCACTAAGTAATGTCTCTTACAAACGGATCCCTATAACCAAACCTAAGTTCTGTCCGCTAAGTTAATATCTCTACTGGAAGCAGTCCTCGAGCGATTGCAAGTATTGTTCACTAAGTCGGTGTGTCTACTCTTCAGAAAGGCGTGTTTGATGTTTGTGTATGTTTCCTTAATACTCGTATATATCTGGATTGATTTTACGGATTTGTATTAACCCTTTCCCCGCCTCTGTGACACCATATGACGTCGAGGGCCAAGTGTTTCCCAGCGGCCAGAGAGACGCCATAAGATCCTGCTCGAACTGCGACTGTTCGTGATGCTCAGAAGAGGCCAATTTCCAAAAGATTAACGTTTCTGGTTGGCCTAGCTAACCTGTCTGTGAAACTCTCTCTGCATCAGCAACACAGATTCTTTGGCAGGAAGAGGGCTGACTCTGACCCGAATGTGAACAAAACTACAAAAATTATACTTGATTTCAGGGGACCTGGGCACACTCAAAGGACGATTGAGATACACAATGAAACGGTGGACACAGTCCATTCGTATAAATACCTCGGAACGATAACTGAGGGCTGAAATGGGATCGTAACCGAGGCCATCACTAAGAAAGGGCACCAGCGACTCCATCTACTGTGGAAGCTCAGATCTTTTAATGCTGAGCCAACTATTCTTAATGTGTTTTATAACTCTTTTTATTGAGAGCGTTTTGACCTTTTCTTTTATTTGCTGGCTTTACAATCTTAACCCTAAGCAAAGAAACTTTTAGCTCCAAAATAATATGTGACCGAGTTAGAAGTTGTTCTGTGACAAACAGATTTTACACAAAGTGGAATCTATTTTTATACGATCCTGAGCATGCCCTATATGTGGAGTTTGAACGCTTGCTCCATGGGCGCTGGTTCAAATCACTGGCACACAAAACGACAGAAGAGGAAACTCTTTTGTTCCCACAGTAGTTCGAGTCCTCAACTGGGCATGATCAGCCGTCTGAACTGTCTTAACCATTCTCCATGGCTTTACTGGGGTAGCTGTCTGATTAGGTTTGAGTGCATGGTGTGTATGGATCCAGCGATGTGTAAGTGTGCCTGGTTGATGATGGCAGTGGTGTGTGTATGTACGTGGGTGAGGAGTTTGTGTGTGGGTCTTCGTGGACAAGAGGGATGTTTTTCGCTGTGATAATCTGTACCGTGGATTTTTTTTAAATCCAGTATGTCCAATTATTATTATCAATTTAAATGCTTTTGACGTTGCTCTGTTCTTTTTATACACTGTTTATACATTAGTGAGCCTTCAGCAGTTAGCTGAACTGCCCTGTAACGGATGATTAAAGTATGTTGACTTGACAACACTTGAGGAGGAGAGCTGTGAAAACAGAGCCAACCCCAGACAATACTTTCGGGTAACTCGGTTTGCCAACTGACACGAGTCAAAATACGCTGTTAGGACATCTTATCTTCTACAACTACTGGAAGGGGTCCAACATTTAGACTGCTGTCTGACGCAACACACACGCACACACATACGGCGCTGTAAGTAATTTGATTTTGACGAAACGAAGCAGAGGTCACCTACCTGATAAGACAGACAGATGCGAAAATAACTTGCAAGTTCTACAGTGAGCGAGCTGTTGCAAAACGCAGTGTGTGAGCTCATAACCTCTGCCTGTATCTGGTGTCCAAAGCTAACATACACAGACCTGCACTGCTGCAGAAAAAATAGCATCTAGCCAGGCCCCCCCCCCCACCCCCCCTTTTTTTGTTGTTGTTGGTAGACTATAGTTAGAAAAATCCAACCCAAACTCTCACCATTGCATGTTCAAAGGTCAGCACGCCAATTTTCACGTGGAAACACAGTACAATGTGAAGAAAAAAATAAAAATGCAATGGTAATCTGAGCTGGATCCCTTCCTCTCTCTCTCCCATCGTCAGTATATGTTTAAGTGAGAGTGCTACACACGCAATTAAAAAAAAAAAATCCGCAGAGAGAGACAGAGAGAGAAAGAAAGAGAGAGAGATTTCAACTCGTATTAATTCCTTCTTACTTGTAATATATATATATATATATATATATATATATATATATATATATATATATATATATATATATATGTACAGTCACTATGATCGCGGAGTCTGGACCCATTGTAGCTTGCAGCAAAAGTCCCACGCAAACAGTACGTCCACCGATGGGGGAAAGCTATGTGACTGTGTTTGAATTGAGGGGAATGCAAAGAACCCACCTCCAACCATTCAACTGATCCACATCCAACCTTGTATCCTCCGCGCGCGCGCGTGCGTGCGTGCGTGCGTGTCTCCTGCAGTGATAACTAGGGGTGAGAAGGGACCGCGGGGAAGGGCTACAAAGCAATGCGTTCGGTGTTTTTGCCTTGATCACGTTCCGTGTTGTTGTTAGTACATACCTGGTCAAACCTGTACAACACCGAGTTTGTCTCCGAGGAGGTACAGGCGGGGACCGAGATCCCAGGAGGTGGGAAAGAGGGAGTAACGGTACACTGTCACCACCGGAATGAGTTCTTCATTAGGATGACTGCGATGAAACTCATTTTAATCCAGTTTGATGCTCCATTCATTGTTAGGCCAAGCGTTCATAAACCACAACTTCCCACGAGAGGAGAGGGCCGAAGCCGGGGGAATCGGACCGACGTCCGCTTACCAGCCTGATGCCTTACCGCTAGGCCAAACCGACTCACGAGGGAATATACAGACCATATTGGGGGAAGCTTTAACTGCCTAACCATACCTGATGACGTACTAACGTCAACGCTGAGTGAAACGTCTCCTGATCCATTTGATGTATACCACTACTGCACTGGTACTCTACACACTTTTTTCATGCTCTTGCTTTGACAGTTTCATACCTCCACCTCTGCTCACAGTCCAGAAAGTGTGTGAACAGGGAGGTGATGCTTGTCTCTGGACTAATAGCAAGCTGGATTGTCTTGCTGCTGAGTTGTTCCCGGCAACTGTTTCTATGGACACTGCCTTCGTGACCCAGTTCCCTACAACAACGGTTGAAACACCAAGTTGCAAAGTACTCAAGTTACTTTGCACTTGCGAATGCGAGTTCCCCATCGTCTTGCTATTTATTGTTCTGGTAGAGGTCAGTCACACTTTTTTTTTGGGGGGGGGAGTGCCTCTGAAAACGTGGAGCGCCTGAAAACGATTGGAGCGAACAGACTAAGGTACAGGTACCCTACCCCACAAATCCCCCCATCCCTAATTAACCATGTGGTTTCGGTGGGCGTTAAGCCCCATGAAAACAACACCCTCCGCTCCATACATTTCGACCCTTGCTGTCACTGTCTTGTCCTCTCGACCGAACTGGCCTGATGTGTCAAGGCGACACGGGCACCGTCCCTGGATGGACACAGACACAAGCTTGCCGCTGTCGACATTCTGTCGCTGTCGCTCCAGTCAACACAGCTCTGCCAGGAGCAGGGGAGCTTCTAAAAACACTCACAAGGGGTTATATGAATTTGCGAGCAAACCGCCAAAACGTTGCGTGGTTCTGTGGCGGCCGCCGTGAGGAGCGGACCGCAGGCATAAATTATTTATTGTACTGTGATGGGCCCCACGACCAAACCAAACTGTATGCTAATCTAAAAAGTAATGGGCTCAGAGCGGGGGAAGTTAGTTAATTTGGTACTTATGGCGCCCAGTCACTTTATAGTATCGGAGCGAAACAGAACAGAATATTTAATCAATCACAAGTCTGATTGATTTTTCACACTACATATCACTTATGAAGATGACGGGGAAAGGGTGAATAAACCAGGGAAGAAAAAAATCGACGCAAGAACATGCATGTTCATAGAACAGGGGTTGAGGAGAGAGAAAAACGGACATTTTCATATACGCACACCGTGAGAAACACGAGTTCAGCACACACACACACAGGGAGGGGGAGGGAGAGTGTGTGAGGGTACTAGGTAAAACACACAAAACTATACCGCAGTTCTGACCAAACCTGCGATAGTTCTAGATTCTCCGGAGAGGGGACTGGATAGCACTAGCAATACCACAAGAAGTAATCAGTTCAGAGCAAGGACCGGAGTCTTATATATATATGTATACATATAGTCGCTACACTCGCGGTACCCCCACGGGGCGAGGCAAAGCTGCTGCTTCTAATGTTGCCCTAAGTCCTGCTGTTTCTAATGCTGCCCCAAGTCCACAGAGACCACAAGGACTATTAGGGACGGGGCACCCAAGACGACCACCTCGACTTTCACACAGCTCCTTCAGGAGCACTCTTCTTCCTCTTCCTCAATGTTGCTTTACGTCCACAAAGATTAGCAGGGACTGGGGAGCTAAGGACGACCACCTCGACTTTCAGTTCTTGAGCTCTGAGTGGCAAAGCTTTTCGAAACTAAACATTAAGCGGTGTTCCCACCTCGCACCCAGCGGGCCTGGGGTGAGTGACACATACTGGCTCAGTCGGACAAACAAAGGCTGTTGCTGTTGTTGCGCTCCCTCGGTGAACACCCTGGGTCTCACCCTGCATATAAAAATGCAACTCTGCATTATCAAAAGTCGTCGCCGTGGACGTAAAGATTTATTGCACCGTGCTTCGGCATTGGTCACAACTTGTCCCTAATATGTCAACTGACATCTGAGGACATTAAGCATCACTTCATCGTCATTATCAAAAGTCAGTTAAAGCTGTGGTTTGTGGACACGGTCTTGTGACTTTGTCCCTCACAATTAATAAAACATCAAAATGGCTCTCATCGCTGCCCATCTTAATGCAGGTCATTCTGGTGGTGACAGTGTAGCGATAGGTATATACTCTCTCTCTTCCCACACCTCCTTCCCCCCATCCCTAATAAGCCCTATGGTTTCTGTGGACGTTAAGCACCATGTTTAGTTACTATCAAAAGTCAAGTGACAAGTGTATGTGCGCGCGCGTGTATGCGTACTGTTTTTGGGGTGGGGTGGGGGAGTCCAGGCATGGTTCAGCTGTACACAACATAAAATAAAGAACCACATCCTTTAAAACACGTCCATACTCCTCTAACCAGCCAAGAAGGGCCCAAAATCCAAAGGCATCACCGTTTAGATGTCCAACTTATGAGGCGATCAGTGTACTAAGCGTCAGGCCAGGTGGCAAAGTAACGCACAGGTGCCCGCCTTTAAAACTGGTCGTAAAAAAAGTGTCAGACCAACACGACAACACCCATGTCCAGACAGGTGGACAGCCTATGCACAAAGCAGAGGTGGACAGCCTATGCACAAAGCAGAGGTGGACAGCCTATGCACAAAGCAGAGGTGGACCACCACTACAGGGCGCCATTGATTTGGGTGACACCTGGGCAGCGCACAAAAAAGTCAATTACCTAGTTCTGCGTGCGCTTAATCCCAACAGTCACCCCACTGCACGTATAACTTCTCTTCCGTTGTGACTTGGCTACACGTGAGCCGGTTTGGCCTAGCGGTAAGGCGTTAGGCTAGTAAGCGGAAGGACCTCGGTTCGATACCGCTTCGGCTCTCCTTTCTCTTCAAAAAGGTTGTGGTTTGTGGACACTGTCCTGTGACTTTGTCCATCACTTCCAACTGAAACATTAAAATGGCTCTCATCGCTGCCCATCTTAATGCAGGAATCATTCTGGTGGTGACAGTGTAGCGATAGGTATATAATCCCCCCCCCCCCCCCCCCCCAGACCCCCTTCCCCCCGTCCCTAATAAGCCTTATGGTTTCTGTGGACGTTAAGCACCATGTTTACCTACTTACTTGGCTACAGCCCCGACAACAGCAACCCAGTCACAACTACCGAATGTATCCCGTTACTGGCCATTCTTTTGTTGTGTCAATTCTGAGCAAATGTGCACAACACTAGACTAATTTTAAGACCTCACAGCTCTTTGTGTTGCGTGAGCCGAGTGCACAGTGGAAGTCTGCGTCAGTGAAGGCCGCCCTCGTTCGGAAGATATTACATTCAACAAGTCAGACTGCAATTTCCATAAACTGAAAACGAATGGGAAGTAAAAGGAAAATGTTCCTCGCTCTCAGAACCACCAGGCACTCGTGCTCATCTGTTGCCTCTACTTTTTCCCATTAAATATTTTCCCTCACTTACAGCGGTGGTGGTTTTAAACAATAAAAAAAGCAGTTCACAACATTAGTTCGAGCTCTACCCAACAGTATATCTTGAGGGAATGTTAACAAAATAAAGCTGAAACCTGCGTTTGTCTACTGACGGGAACTTGCTTGCTGAAACACGCTTTCTTTTCTTTCCTTTCTTTCTTATTGACAAGAACTTGCTGAACCACACACTTTCCTATAACTGAAAAGAATTTGCTGAAACATGCACTTTTCTGCTGCCGGCAAGAACTTGCTGAAATCCACACGACACACTTTTTATTGACATAAACTTGTTAAAAACATGAATGCACTTTCCTGCTGACAAGAACTTGTCGATAAATACACTGACCTGCCTAGAGTGACAAGAATTGTTTAAAAAGAAAAAGAAAAAAAGACGCACTGTTCAACTGACAACTTTAATCAAACTCGCTGGAACACACACATTTTTCACAGCAGCGCCGGGAGTTCTAAAGCATACTACGTCTGAGCACTGGGGTTTATTTTCAGACAGCAACAGCAACTCCTGCGAGCACACAATCCACAAAAGCCTCAGACACAAAGAACGTGCTCCCTCGCCTGCCGTCAGACAAATCGGGATAAAGACTGACCCGCGACGACGTAATGACCACACTGCACGTGCCAAGCCCAGCCGTCTGCATAGTTTTGGCTCCGCCTGGGCAAAACTGCCAGCTGTGGATAACGATGCAGTCTGAAGCTGCGGAAATGCCACATAAACACGTCTACAAACGTGCGGAATTGCTACCCCCCCCCGGTTCTTTTTCCCTTTTCTTTCTTCATCTTTTTCTCCCCCTTGATGTTACACGCTTGACAAGGGAGAATGATCGGCGAAAAGGTCTAAAACAATCGACGCTTGTCATAATCCAGCTTTCTCATCATCAAACTGACATGTGTGTGTGTATGTGTGTGTGTGTGTGTGTGTGTGTGTGTGTGTGTGTGTGTGTGTGTGTGGCTGGCGAAGGGGTACACTTAGGCCTACTGACACTGTTCTGTCGACAAGAACTTGCTGTTCTGCTAATAATACGAACTTGTTCAAATCACTCCCCTTTTCAGTACTGGCTGTAGATGTCAGACAGCAAGTTAGTAAAATCGGATTTTAACGTCCTGACAACCGCACAGCCGGGTCACCCTAGGACGAGTCTAGATAGGCAGTCCTGATGACACACGCACCTTTCCAAACCTAACAGCTAAACTTTCTAAATCATTTGTTCGAGCGTCAGTCAGTGCCCGAGTCAGTCTTGATTGGCAAAGTCTTGCTTGCTGACACACGCACCTTTCCGTACGTACCAGCTAAACTTTCTCAACCATTTGCAGGAGCGTCAGTGCCCTCGTGTTATTTAAGGAAGCAATAGTTACTTACTTCCTGCACGCACACAATCCACTGAGCCTGACACGAAGACCTAGCTGGCGCCCTTGCAAAACCTCAGTTCGCGCCCTTGCCTACAGATAGCCACGTCAAGGTAAAGATTCACGAGGACATAATGACCGCACTGCACACACCTCGCCCAACCGTCTGCATATTTGGGCTCCGCAGACCAAAACCGCTGACTGGATAAGCTTAACGATGCAAACTGACGCTGCAGGGGAATGCCACATAAACATGTTTACAATAGGCGTTCCTCGTTTGAGCTAAACTGATGCGTCTGAAAAGTGAAATTGGGGACACGGACCAAAGGGGAGGCCATTAAACAATCGATGCTCTTCGTAAGACTTCTTTCGCCACATCATGTTCAAGACTGACATATTTTTCGAAGTTCGTGCTTTCTTGGAGTTTATGTATCTTGTATTTACTCGTATGCCAGGTGAGAGTTACTGCAGGTGATTCTGGTCTTTTGTTATGTTCGTGTGACATCTTTTGAGGGCGTTCCCTTGTTCGTTATAACTATGTGGGGCTGAGGGTAAAATACCTATTGCCATACACTGAAATTCGACTTCACAGTATGTAGCAGCACGATGTACCTTGGTAGAACCCTCACTCCCCTAAGTTTATCCCCTCCATTTTATAAATTAGCATCAAGTTTAACCTGAATGTATACCTGGCGGCAAAGCATGAGTTAGAAAGTGACAAGGGGCCTCTGAATTCTGGCCAGGCAATACTTGAATACGCAAGCATCCTTAGAACAGTAGATGCTGTTGCTGAAGTGTTGCTTTACGTCCATAGAAACCGTAGGCTTATTTGGGACGGGAGCCCAGGACGACCACCTCGACTTTCACACAGCTCCCGAGCTCGAGAACAATAGAAGGATGAAACCCGTATATATGCTACTGAGGCAGTCCGGAGACAGCCATCACAACACCTCAGTCATGGACAAGATGCGCCAGATACCAAACCAGCCACCTCTGAAACAAACTTCTCATAACCTTGCAAAGCGAAGACAGCTCCAACATCAGAGCAAGATAAGGGAACACTGGAAACCAACGTCAGTTCATTCGTCTGCCGGCCTGAACACAGCAGGCAGTATTACAGACTCTTTGTTCACTGAATACAGCAGGCAGTATCACAGACTTTCAGTGTTCACCGAACACAGGCAGGCAGCATTACAGACTTTGTTCACTGAACACAGGCAGGCTGTATCACACTCACACTCTTTGTTCACTGAACACAGGCAGGCAGTATCACACTCTTTGTTCACTGAACACAGGCAGGCAGTATCACACTCTTTGTTCACTGAACACAGGCAGGCAGTATCACTGACTCTTTGTTCACTGAACACAGGCAGGCAGTATCACAGACTCTTTGTTCACTAAACACAGGCAGGCAGTATCACACTCACAGACTCTTTGTTCACCAAACACAGTAGGCAGTGTCATATATTCTGTTCACTGAATACAGGCAGCATTATAGATTCTTTCCACAAACTGGAGAGACTGGAATGACCTTCCCAGGGAGATTGTCACTTTAATTTTTAAGCCCCTTCCCTCAAAACTTTTGTCACAATATTTTTTTGTCATAAATAATACTGTTTTGTTATGGTACAACAGTATTGCGCCACAATAAAATACTTTGTCGCAAAAATAAGTGTATATAATATACTTCTTTTTTTTTAATTTGAGGTTTTGTTACGGTTTTGCTGTAATTTGCTGACATATGTTATCTTGAATAACTGTAAGATCAGCCTGCTATCACTTATGTGAAAAGACTTTAAATAAAAAGGAAGAAAGAAGTACCTTTGTTGCAAGGATGTCAAACCTCCATCTCAGGTCTTTTTTTCTCCAGCTACTTACCCCTCCCTCTCCCCTGTACATCACCCTCCAGACATTTTTTCCCCTTTTCTTTGGAATTAAGGGTAGGTAGTAGTAATATAATGATTCGTTTTCTTTATATATTGCTGTTTCTCATATGGCACATGTACTTGTATATTATATATTGTTAGTTGTCATAACTATATGTATTATGTTTGTGAAACTTAGAAAATGTTGGCGAATATAAAGCGCAGTGAGTTTGGGTACACCAGAGAATAGCGCTATACAAAAGTTATCTATTATTATTATTTCTCCTCTGTCCATCATGCATCAAGCAACTCCTATAAACACTAGTAAACTACCACAGACACTGAGCGTTTAAATTCCTTAATGGAAGAATAAGCCTAAGAAGAAGAGGCCAAGAACCCAATTCTGCCAAAGAATGAGCAGAAAGCGACTGATGACCCAAGAATGAGTGGAAGATGACTGGAGACCAATGAGTAAAAGATGACTGGAGATCCAAGAATGAGTAAAAGGTGACCAGAGACTCAAGAATGAGTAGAAGGTGACTGGAGATCCAAGAGTAAGTAAAAGGTGACTGGAGACTCAAGAATGAGTAGAAGGTGACCAGAGACTCAAGAATGAGTAAAACTAAAAGGTGACTGGAGACCCAAGAATGAGTAAAAGGTGACTGGAGACCCAAGAATGAGTAGAAGGTGACCAGAGACCCAAGAATGAGTAAAACTAAAAGGTGACTGGAGACCCAAGAATGAGTAAAGGGTGACTGTAGACCCAACAATGAGCAGAAGGTGAACAGAGACTCAAGAATGAGTAAAAGGTGACTGGAGACTCAAGAATGAGTAAAAGGTGACTGGAAACCCAAGAATGAGTAAAGAATGACTGGAGACTCAAGAATGAGTAGAACTAGAAGGTGACCAGAGACTCAAGACTGAGTAAAGAATGACTGGAGACCCAAGAATGAGTAGGAGGTGACTGAAGACCCAAGAATGAGTAGAAGGTGACCACAGCCTCAAGAATGAGTAAAAGGTGACTGGAGACCCAAGCATGAGTAAAAGGTGACCTGAGACTCAAGAATGAGTAAAAGGTGACTGGAAACCCAAGAATGAGTAAAGAGTGTCTGGAGACTCAAGAATGAGTAAAAGGTGACTGGAGACTCAAGAATGAGTAAAAGGTGACTGGAGACCCCAGAATGAGTAAAAGGTGACTGGAGACCCAAGAATGAGTAAAAGGTGACTGGAGACCCAAGAATGAATAAAAGGTGACAGCAAGCCATCAAAAAAGGGCAACCAGGAAAAAATGGCCGAAGAAGTTCCTCAACCAGATGACCATAAAATATGCCACCTGGTTCGTCATTTCTCAAAACAGTAATCAATTAACAGGACACAGCGTTTTTGTAAGTTTTGCATTCTGTAAGCATGAACTTGTCATGGAGGGGCTTTCCTTTATACATCAGCGGTATAAAACTATGAGCAGAGGCTGTTCTATATTTCTGCCTGCTACTTGACTTTTTAGTTTTTCATGAAGAAGACCCCCATTCGCAAGAACTGGCAGTAGAAGGCCATTTTCAGTTTTTGTATCTGAATTATATTACTAAAACACACAACAAAACTTAAATAAATGGGGCAAATTTTGCACAGTGATGTGGATGAGTTACCATCTCCTACTAAAGTACTATCAAGTACTATGTAAACAACTAAATGCTCAAATTTAGGATGAATAATAACTATGAATGAAAAGCAACTTCTAGGCAGGCAATAACAGAATTCAGCGTTTTACAGCAAGTAATACCATCCCCGTTTGCACAACTGTAGAGTGATACTCAGAATAAAGAAATTCCAGCCATGTTTCTAAGATGATCCATCAGCCACCTAACAGTAACACACAGTATTTACTGTTGGACTGAAAGAGCCAATGTAGAAGAATGGAATCAGTTAGTGCTATGTCCTATGACTGACTATACACCAAACCAATGGTAAGCAAGGGTCCCAAACATCAATCCATGGGAGATTAAGTGAAAGTTCAACAACACCTAGTAAAGTAGTAGTACAAGTAATTAATACAAACTACACCCTTCCATTCAAAGCTCTGTGTGTGTGTGTGTGTGTGTGTGTGTGTGTATGTGTGTGTGTGTGTGTGCGCGCGCGCGCATGTGTGAGGATGCATGTGCAAGCATGTGCTTGCTTTTTAGCCTAAAAACTTTAAAAGACTGAAGCCAGTGTAGATTTAAGTTTAACTTATTAAGGGTTAACTGTAAACTGTGACTGTGGACAGTATGACCGACAATGAAGCCACAATGAAACAACCAAGAACCAACATTATCAGTGTCACTGGAGTTATTAAGAAACTGGAACACTGACTTACTTTTCCAAAAACAATGGATGTTTATCACACCCATGGATAATGCACTGATTTAAAATTATACTTGTAGTAGAATGGATAAAGAACAGCTCACAGAACTTTACACACACTTCACTTTAGTGTTCAACCACCTGTGCTTACTGAATTAAACTATTTAAATGGAGTATGACCTTCCCAAAGATAATTTCTTCATGAAAGGAACAAAAAACAAAAGCATTATACTTTATAGGTCTTATCAACACAAATGAAATGACAAAATTAATAGACATACACCAGTTTTTCACTCAGTTTCTCATTCTATTTGTTATAATGTTAAAAAACAAAACAAAACAAAAACGATACTTGAAATTCATGGAAACATGTCTTGTGCCAAGCAGTCTGTAATTACTGACATCAAGAACATGCCCAAAATGTGTGGCAAAAGTATCAAATGTCGTGAGCCTTTTTTCTTCTTCTGTTCTTCATTGGTAGAGAGTGAACCAAAACAGCTGCACCCTGAGGAGCTCAAATTTGAAGTGAAAAAAAAAGTATATTTTTAAAAGTATCATTTAAAACAAATACTAATATTGTAATAATGATACTTTTTTTGATAGAATAGGCCAATTCAAGACTGCAGATGGAAACTGTATCAATCTGAATGTTTCTACATTTTCAGGCAAAGTTGCATCCTCGCTTCAGTTCATGAAAGGTTAACTAACCGTAGCCTCTGCCCTGCTTAGCCTCTGTCCTGATTTGAAACAAGGTGTATTTTTTAACTAGGTCAAATGAATACAGGTGCCACATATTAAGGCATTAATTATCTCAAGTCAGACAATGAACTGACAATCATCAAACTGAGGGAGTTAATCACAACTAATGCACTATACTAATGCTAAAAACATCACATGAACACAACAACAAAGACCTGAATTGCCTATGGTAACTCTCATTTGGTCATGGGAGGTACATAAACTCCACCCATGGTATTGGTACGTCCTCAGAAGTGAAAGACCTGTTCAGTCCCAGCCTCCCACCCACTGTAAACCCAGGAAAATCTGGGACTTGTACTGTACACCTGGGGAAATAAGCGACTTGTAATGTTGTACTAATTTCCAGTCTCACTCACCCAGTCACTGCTGGGGCTATGCAGTTGTCAGCTACTGTGTCCAACCCTTAAGTGACTGCTGGGCAATGGCTACTAGTGCTGGGCACAATGACATTGCTGCACAAATTACTTTGTGTTCAAATACACCACTATCACAGTATCACCACAGGCCCTTCAACCCCACCTGCTCCACAGCCTTCCAAGGGGCTCATCTCAAGTGGGCCACTTCACCAAGGAATTCCTTTATCAGGATTATGACTGAGAACCACCCCTTTCAAACTGAGAAGAGGTGGGTACAGAGTACTTATGTGTTCTATTGTTAGGCTATACTGTTGGCGTGTGCTGTCGCTGCGATTTTAATGTTACTTTCAATAATTCATTAATTGCTCAGATCTAGATATATATAATATATTAGTATTAAACTATTATCCATCTTAATCCAAGAAGATTTTGGCAAGTAAACTATTCTTGGATAAATTCATTCTAACATCTGGGACTGTATTACTATTAGACTATTACATTACTATCAGTGAATTCTACTGTCTGACACTGTCACAACAGAGTTCACGGACACTGTGTTAGTGATACTGCTATACTTTGACTTTGAGGTGTATATTTATAATATTGATCCTGTGCCAAAAAGAAAAATCTTAGGTATAACTACCAAATAGTTATGACTTGTAACGTTCTCCAAACCACATTCCTTAAAAAAAATAAAAAAATAAGACAATGCTGAACTTAAAGAATCACCTTTTTTTTCATTTTTGTGACTCCAGTTTCACAAACAGAACCTTGTTGTAGCAGAAATAAATTGTTTTTGCTTTTAAAAATTAAAAAAAAATCTTTAAAAAATTAAACTATAAAAGATGAACATCTTTGTTCTACATCACATCCAACACACTGGCCAACCAACTCACTTTAAGTTTGACATAAACAATTAAAACATCACTGTCTCCTCATCATCCAGTCACAAACATCCATCCAATGGCATAATCTGTACTACTTCTCTTGTCTACACTCCATCTGCCAAAACTTGGGCCCAAAACTATGCAACAGTCTTTCATCCCTAGTAGCCTCAGTTTCCTGCCCCTCCCCCCCACCCATCAAAACAACTGTGGAGAACTGGAAGACTGGGTAAGACCTACCCAATGTAGCCCCATCCACCTGGTGCCAAATTTTAACCCAAATGTCATTTTCAGTCACCTCTAAGTGTAACTAAGATGACTGCTGTTCAAACTCATACACTGTTGTTTTCTTTCTTCTCTTTTCTACCAAATCCACCACTAGTATGCATACATGTGTGTGTGTGTGTGTGTGTGTGTGTGTGTGTGTGTGTGTGTGTGTGTGTGTGTGTGTGTGTATGTGTGTGTGTATTAGTGGCTATGCAAGAAAATGAGTGCAATATGACACATGTGCTCATGTGTGTGAGTGTGGTTTTGTAGGTGTGATTTTTGAATGGAATGAAAGTGTACAGCTGTATCAGTGTATGCCTTTGTAAGCACCCTGGGCGTGGACTCTGACCAGACAGGATGCCATAAATGATTGATTTTTTATTGCTATTATTACTGTGGTATACTGCCCAACAAAAAGAACCTCCACACCAACATGAAGAAGAAGAATGGAAGGAAAAGCAACTACTGGACTGACCTCAAACGCATGATGGGTATGGTGGTGCAGGTGGGAGTGGGAATGGGAGGCGGTGCCCTCGTTGAACGTTGTGTTCTTCTTGGTCTCATGGTTCATGTTGTCATCATCATCATCATCATCATCCAGTGAGTCACCCGTGCTCTGAGGCAAGAAATGACAACAAGACATGACAACATTTCTGTATGACCACTGACATAAAATGAAAGGTAAGTTTCCAAATTCCATGTACCTAATTCAGTAAGTTGTTGAATGACTTGAAATTCAATGTTTGTGACATGACTCACATAAGCCTGATAAGGTATTTATAAAGTATAAACAGACTGCAAGGTACATACCACATGTAGTTGAAATTTGGTCAACATGTTGCAAAATCATAATCACAGCATTACTCCATGCAAGTGCAGGTACACCAGATCACTCAGGTTTTTGCCAGTTTCGTTGTTTTGGAACTTTCAAAACATACACTAGAAGTAAAGCAGTAGAAGCACAAGTGTTATTCTGTTAGTGTTACTGGGCTCAGATTGACACAATCACTTTACCGACCAGTTTAACACACGCTTCCATCATTCTTGCTGTGTTTTGGTCTGTAACTGTTACCTATCTTCTCACACAAGGGAGCCACGGTTTTCTTTAGTAACCTGTTTCTGGGCTTGCCCCTGATTTTCACACTGGCACTGACATTGTCCATGATATATATTGTCAAGTGACTTCACACTTAACAACATGCTGTACAGTGTGGGAGGGGGAGGGGGGATGGCTGTCTATTACTCTCATCCTAATACCACCCCTCTGCCTTCGCTTTCTTGTCAGTGAAAATCCTTTCAATCAGCACACTTACCTCCCTTGATGTGTTAGACTAGTAACACTAACATTAGCGAAAATATACAGATAACCAAGAAAACTACATCTCATAAAAGGAAAGGGAAATGTGTGGAACTCGCCAGTAAAGCCAGCTGTCAGCAAGAAGATGAGTCAAGTAACAATTCTGCCATATTATTGTCACAATATCAGTCATTCAGTGTATCACTATTATTATCACCATCTGTCAATATTGTGGACGAGGTGTCAAAGCAGCAAGACACTGAAACCCATTCTATGACTATGTCATCTGGCCAGTGTTAGCTTCCTGTTTCCCACAAAACCCATGCACACATCAAACACTGCCAAAAGAGAATCCATGTATTTTGTTCCTCCAATATTACTTAGTGATTTTAGTAGCTATTTTCATGGAATGTCCTTCACAACTGGGGTTGTGTCTTGAAATAAAATTCCCTTCTTTTCTTTAAAAAAATCCATAATCAACAATGTCAATGGTTCCCCACTTTGTACACAGAAACTTCCAGAACAGAACATGTAGTTCACTTGATTCTAGAGTCAGCGTTCATTTTAGGAATTTCTATTTTGAACAGCTCAATTCCAGATTCAATTTTTTTCAAGCAAATCCCAACTTTGTTCAAAATATTTGTTTGTGAACTGCTGACTGAACAAGCCTACACTGAAAACAAGCCACAGAAGCGAGAAGAACTGTGGCTGATGTATATGTAAGGCAAATCTCCCACCAAAATCTGGTGTACATACTGTTTAACACAGTAACAGTTTATTGCCTACCCTATCATTGTATCAAGGCAAACATGTTTTTGTCACTCTATATCAGAGCTAGTTCACAAAGTACTGCAAAAGACCTTATTGCTCATGGTGGTCTGCACCACAGCTTTAATTTTCCAGCCTCACAAGTAGTGTGTTCAGTATCATTCTGGACAATAACACAGTGTTGATCAATGTGATCAAAATGGTCGAAGAGTACCGCAATCGAGCTCTATCGAGGGGCTGATTTGACAGCGATTCTGTCCCTTGGCTATAAAGCCAGACTAACAAAAATGTGGTCACACGTTACCTCTGTGGACGGAAGATGCACGACTCCTGTGCTTCTCCTTTTCTCCCTCAGCTTTCTCTTGTCTTTTGGCAGTTTGCCTTTGTGCAGATGGTTGGCTCGAGTCCGCTGTTTATCCTTGATTCGAGCGGCAGCGCTTCTGGTCGGCGACTCGTGGTCACCCCCAGCGTGCAGAGGGCTGTCACCGGTGTCGCCGTTTTGATGATCGCCACCCCGGCCGTCACGGTCGTGAAAATCACCCCCTCCTTCCCTTTCGCCGCTCCTGTGCGGCATGGCCCGACCACGGTGGGTTCGGATGCGATTTCTGCGAGCCATGGTGTCGAAATCCTCCATGTCCAGGCTCTCTTGACTGACTGAGCTGGACGCCATGCTGGCTCAGTCCCGACACTCGACAACACAAGCAGCGCTCGATGGGCGCTGCGTCACTGACGATCCGCGCTCGGCTGGCTGGCAGCGGCGGAAATCCCACGGTGTCAATGAATGCGGTGAAACAGGGTCAAACCAGCAGCATTGTTAATAACGAGAACTGCGCGTCCACCGAATGTCTAGCAGCTGTCAACACGCTGCAGAGGGCGGCCGGCGAAGAGCTTGGACCGACAGCAGAGACCGCAACGCCATTCAGAACGTTTCGTGATGTATGGCGATACACATTACAACTTCACACGGCCTCGTTCTGGCCGCCTACCTTGGGTGACATCAGCATTACGTCATCGCCGAGTGTTTGAAATATTTCCGTGCAGTTAACCTATCACCTCTCTCTCTCTCTCGCGAGTTCCCTTTCTGCGCTCTCGCTTCGCTCGACCTCTGTGCCGGCTGATTTTAAATGCGATCTCTCCAGCGCCGCGCGCCGCTTGATCTTCCTTTTTGGGGAGAAGTTGGCAGGTGGTACGGTGTGAACGGGTTCAGCTGGCGCTGGCCATGATTTTATGCAGAGGGCATTATCTGACAGCTGATCGAGAAAGCAGCTGTGCCCTTTGCGGCTCAAAGAAGCACACAATCCGGGTTGTGAGTCGGCATCACTGAATCAGCTGAGGGCCGCCCACAAAAGTCGGATCTGCGTTGTGGCATGAATGAAATGTGTAATATAATTATATTAGTGTTTATTTCTGGTAATAAGTTTATTCCGTTTTTTGGAGGGTTTCGTCTCGTGTGAATGGCCGAGATGGGCAATTTGGCCGGGTTGACGGTGTCTGTCTCTCCTTGTACAAGTTGTTGCGGCTGTCATGCATTGTCACTCCGGCAAGCGGTCGCAGAAATTATAGCGCTTTCACCGAGCTTCTCTTTTAGTGGTACAACCCCAGAGAATTCGCCTACGTGCCAGGAATTTCTCCCTTCCTCGGAATGACTTTCGATCCCGGCGCTGCCGGGCCATACGACTACGAAGTGAGACTGCTGAGGACATATCCTGTCCGCTCTAAGTCAACCTGATTCCCTGTCCGTTCAGCTCAAATTCTCTCACACACCGTTCTTCAGTTGCCGTTTCTGTAGCATTAGCATTAGCCGCTAGCATCCGGCGACGATCCCCTCACGGTTCAGGAACTGTGTGAGAGTCGAGGTGGACGCCGTCCTGGACTGTCCGCCCTAACGAGCTTCTGGTTTCCGTGGACGTAAAGATTTATTGCACCGTGCTTCGGCATTGGTCACAACTTGTCCCTAATATGTCAACTGACATCTGAGGACATAAAGCATCACTTCATCATCATCACCACGATCCGCATCGTCCACAATCAGGCAGTCGAGCTGCCGGTGCCGGAACTGAAGTCGACTGAGGTGGCCGTCCTGGGCTTTCCGTCCTAACTTTGACTGAGCCTTACGGTTTCTGTGGACGTAGGCGTAGTCAGTGATGCGGATCGTCGCCGGATTGGCGCTTTTGTAGTGGCGGCCGAAGCCGCCAGAGCCGCCCGTCATAACTGAGGCACAGAGCTCAGGAAGTCCTACATTGAGTTTCTGTGGATGTAAAGCAACACCTTGGCTCAACAACAACATAAGGCATACTAAAACCCGTCTATTTTAACGGGTTTTGGGCGTGAGGACTGTCCGCTTCATTTTATGCCAGAGCCGACTTACGAAGCTGCTACCTGGCTACCAGTCACTGAGCCACACTGTCTGAGTGGACTGTGTTCGGTGCTAACTGGTTCCAGGCCTTGATGCCTTGTTCTTGGAAAGAAGGAGTGCTTGTATTGTTCGGTGTTGCGGTGTGATGGTACTGTCACAGCCGCATCTGTATCAGTCAGTAGTTGTTTCGGATGTAGCCGCTTTGTGCCGAGTTACTGCTGGACACTCAGTTGTGTAGTAAAGTCACAGTCTGTTGCGGTGGATCTGTTCCTGACGTCTGCGTGTCCTTGCGGCCGCGTACCTGAGATTCTTCGTGAGTGTGATCCACTGACACTCCGAAGCCCAAGCCCGCATCGCCAATGACTGGCAACTGACATAACTTGATTACGTGTTCAGCTTGCCTCATCACTGACTGAGTCTGCGAAGCTCCAAAATCTGCCCACCGTGCACCACCCCTTTACGATCTCCAGCCTGAGTACAAAATAGCTCTCATCTGCTTCCACGTTGTCTCTGGTACAGCTCCTCTATACCGTCTCTGAGTTGCTTATCTCTACTCTCCTTCTCGCTCTCTTCGCTCAGCCTCGGACTAGCCAATTCCGTGTTCCTCGGTATGGGCAGGAGGACCCTGGGGGACTCGAGAGATCCTTTCAATATCGGACCGGTGATCTGGAACTCTCTTCCTCTCTGTGTCAGGCATTCGTTTTCATTCTCTTAAGGTCAAAACTGAAAATCCGCCTCTTCTCTTCTGCATAGTGATCTGTCGTTTTCTCAAGTTTCTTCTCACTGATTTTACCAGCCTATCACCAGCCAATGCGTGTGTGTGTGTGTGTGTGTGTGTGTGTGTGTGTGTGTGCGCGCGCGCGCGCGTGTGCCGTGTGTGTGTGTCAGTGTGTGATGAAATGAGCGTATCCTTAATGTCTTTGTAAGCGCTGCAGGCTCTTATGAAATGGTGCGCCACAAATAATCTATCATTATTATTATTATTATGTGCACATAATAAGTAGTTCTGTGCATACCGTAAAATGCATACTTACTATTTATTTCCCATTTGACGCAGCGGCAAGCCGCACCGGTATCGAAATATCAGTGGCGGCTCAAGTTACTAGCCACATCAAAGCTGACATAACTGCTAAGTTTTGGGGGGTGAAGGGGTGGGAGTGGAGGGGGGTGGGCCGGGGAGGGGCAACACTGAGGCTGGACGGGCGGGCTGATCAGGCTGGTTGGGAATGGCCGCATGGACTGTGTTGTGTAAATTATCGGAATTATAGACTACAATTTTTGTTTTTGTTTAACATGGTTCTTTTATTATGTACCTATTATATTTGTACTGCTACCCCCCCTCGCCCGGCCCCCCCCCCCCCCCCCCCCCCCCCCCAGCCCCCTCCCCCCTTTTTGTTGTTGTTCCTAAACTTGACACTGATGGAGTCCCTGAACTTCAATCAGTGGTAGCTGCATGGGGCCGGTGATCAGTGGCAGCCGGATCGGCCTTTGGCTGCTCAACTCAGTTGTTATTCCGCCAGCGGCACGCCCACGATTATATATATATTTATGTCTAGTTTTGATTGCTTCAATGACTGCCATTAGGGAGTGTCATTGTGGTCGGAATTCAGTCTAGCCGGCCATTTTGTGCCGCGTATCATCCGTAACGATATATCGTTTAGCAAATCGGCGGCCCACAGGGTAATATTGATTACTAGTTTACGAGGGCGGACGTTTTCTAGCTATATATATATATATATATATATATATATATATATATATATATATTGTCGTAGCCATTTTGCGGCTTGTTAGCTGTCACTACTACGATGAGTGACTCGACCGAGAGGTTTTTCATGGTTCAGGAGCTGTGTGAGAGTCGAGGTGGACGTCCTGGACTGTCCGTCCTAACGAGCCTTCTGGTTTTCGTGGCCGTAGAGATTTATTGCACCGTGCTTCGGCATTGGTCACAACTTGTCCCTAATATGTCAGTTGACATCTGAGGACATTAAGCATCACTTCATCACCGAGAGGTTTTCCTCATGCGGGGTTTCCAACCGGCGCCTACCGCCCGGCTCGATCAGTGTTCGCCAGTCCGGCCAGCACGGCGGGGGCCACCGGATTTGTCGCAGGTGTGTGTCCCAGATGTCAACCCCACTCCCATCGCGTACCACACTGAGAGTCCTGTCAGTGGGCCAGCCCCGTGTCATCATGTCCCAGACCACCGTGTCAGTACCAGCCCTATGTCACTGTGCCCCACACCCACCATGTCAGTACCAGCCCCGTGTCATCGTGTCCCAGCCCCACTATGTCAGTACCAGCCCCGTGTCATCATGTCCCAGACCACCGTGTCAGTACCAGCCCCGTGTCATCGTGTCCCAGACCACCGTGTCAGTACCAGCCCCGTGTCATCGTGTCCCAGCCCCACCGCCGTGTCAGTACCACCCCCACTGTGTTCTAGTCCTGTTGTGTTCTGGTCGGCCCAGTGATTTAGGTGGGTTTTTTTTCCCGTTTTTTTCCAGGACTAACCCTAACCCAAATACCATCAATCAGTCATCGACTCAGTGGCGGTTGGTCGTCGTTATTGGCCGCAGTAAAATGCACACCTAACGACAATTTTTTTTTTTTTTTTTACCAGTACCAGGCGCCTTGCTGCCCCCCCCCCCCCCCCCCCCCCCCCACCCACCACGACATGGTTACACGCACTGAACCTGAAGCGACCCCCACCCCCTCCCCCCCACACACATAATCTTTAGTTTTAAGAGTTTGTTACACTTTGTCCCTAATATGTCAGCCCGACGGCATCCGAGGACATTAAGCCCCACATCATCATCATCATGACTCAGTGGCGGGGCCAGGTACACGGTGGGCCCACTCGGCAGTCACCGCTCGTCCGGCGACTGAGGGGACCCTGTACTGCGGCTGACGGGGATGCTAACTAAACACATCCACGACCAAACCAACTCCGTACGCAGTTTGGACGACGCGTCAAGACACTAGAATGATGAAGTGTTGTTTAATGTCCTCGGATGTCAGTTGACATATTAGGGACAAGTTGTGACCAATGCCGAAGCACGGTTCAATAATTCTTTACGTCCACGGAAACCAGAAGGCTCGTTAGGACGGACAGCTCAGGACGGCCACCTCGACTCTCACACCACACAGCTCCTGAACTATGAGGACACTAGAATACTGAGGGGTATCGGTTTGTATCATAGGGCCGTTAATGGGAGGATCTGCTATTGATGGTGCTGAGCGGCGTTGAGATGCACCTTGCCGTCGGTCTCAGCTCGGCATCCGAGAAAGTGCGAACATGTAAGTGTTTTTCATTTCCCCCCACTTTTTTTTTTTCTCTTCTTCTTCTTCTCTTTTTCAGAAGTCAAGTCAGTTCTGATTTCCCATACACAGAGTAAAAAACAAACAAGCCTTCTCAAGGTACGTTTTGTCTAGCGTATAGAGCACAGAACAGAGCTCGCACTGACTGACACAGCTCGCTGTGGAGCCGTTGGCCGACCACCTCAAGCAGGTACCCCCTTGTGCTGAAGGACTCGCAGGATCGTTACAGGACCGTACCCGATCCATTGGACTGCGAGTGGACCTTTGAGAAAGATCCCCAATCGGGACTGCCTGCAGGCTTCCCGCTCAGGAAAATAAAAGGCTGTGCAGCAGGACAAAAGCTTCGTGAGCCGGTTTGGCCTAGCGGTAAGGCGTTAGGCTGGTAAGCAGGACTTCGGTTCGAATCCGCTTCGGCTCTCCTTCTTCTTCAAAAGTTGTGATCTGTGGACACGGTCTTGTGACTTTATCCCTCACAATTAATGAAACATTAAAATGGCTCTCATCACTGCCCATCTTAATGCAGGAATCGTTCTGGTGGTGACAGTGTAGCGATAGGTATATATTCTTCCCTCTTCCCCCACCTTTTTGTGAGCCGGTTTGGCCTAGTGGTAAGGCGTTAGGTTGGTAAACAGAGGGACCTCGGTTCGAATCCGCTTCGGTTCTCATTTCTTTAAAAAAAATGTGGTCTGTGGACACTGTCTTCCTGTCTTGTGACTTTGTCCCTCACAGTTAATGAAACATTAAAATGGCTCTCATCGCTGCCCATCTTAATGCAGGAGTCATTCTGGTGGTGACAGTGTAGCGATAGGTATGTAATCTCCCTCTTCCCTCACATCCATACTCCCTACCCACTATTTTCCCCGTTCCTCCTAATAAGCCTTATGGTTTCTGTGGACGTTAGGCACCATGTTTACTTTGAAGTTTACAAAAGCAGCCTTGTGGCCAAGGTGGAAAGAGTGACGTGACACGCACTCACGCCACTCTCATACACTAGACAGTACGTCTTAAAATGGGAAGACTTGGATATCTTATATCGAAGACCAGACTGTTCTACAGATTGTCCCCAATATGCTTTTTAGCATCTGAGGACATTAAGAAGACTGTATACAGAAGCTTTACTTCTTTTTCTCCCCCCCCCCCCCCCCCCCCGCTTTTTTTTTTTT
The DNA here is from genome assembly GCA_018857735.1 of Alviniconcha marisindica. Lineage (NCBI taxonomy): Eukaryota > Metazoa > Mollusca > Gastropoda > Provannidae > Alviniconcha > Alviniconcha marisindica. The sequence goes on from JABMCL010001248.1 coordinate 274,356, forward strand.
AAAGCAAAACATTACCAGTGAATGCGTGCATACTTAGATTAATTAAAAACAGTTTTGTCAAACCACAATTTTCTTATATCCGAGTATATTTTCATATCTCCGAGTACACGCAACTTTCTCCCTCATAGGCCGGCAAATACGCACAGCTCTCACACACACGAACACATCTCTCTGTCATACACATACACACACACACACGTTCACTAACAGGACACCATGCTCAGGGAATCCCAAACGAGTTGTTTATTAAATGGGTAAATTGTGGTGCTATACATTCCTACACAGACAATCATGAATTTGTCACCAAACATAACACTGATTGGACAATGCTGTTCCACGTGTACAGCAGCCAGCTTCGTACCGAGAAAGGCAAGAGGTTCACAAAACCTTGTATATAATACAAGTTACTGTAGAATTATTATTATACATACTGTGAGGAAGTCTGGCCATCCATCGCACATTAAGGGTGTATAGTCTATATAACGAAGAAACGGCCATTCAGGCAGGTACGAAACAGTGAGAATAGTTAACTATACACCCGGTAGTGTACAAAATGGTTAGGATTGCATGGGTATGTTTGTGTGAGAAAATTAAGTAAGTACATAATAAGAGATGCTTTTATTCAGCTTCTTGTTGTTGCGAATTAGACTTACAAAGGCAAAGTAACATGTTGCATAAAATGCTACTTCTGGCTGAAACGAAACAAAAACAAATCATGGTAAAAACAGCGCTGAACGCACATAGTGCTACATCACTGCACCGCAAGAGAAAAAGAGCAAGTTGGGGTTTGCATAACACAAAGAGACAAGGAACAAATCTCCCAGTTCCCGGTCCATAGTGACACCACCATTTTGTCATTCACACTCTGAACTGCACTGCATACAGGGAGACACAACGCTGGCCACATTCTTCAAACACACACACAAACAAAAAAAACAAATGCCGGCAACAATAATAAAAATTCACACAATGACATTAACGTCAAACCTCTTCCAGGGAGGCTTTGTCACCAGACTTCCCTTGGTACAGTTTGCATGAACATACAGGTCCCTTCACATCCAAAGCGGGCAAGTTCTTCGCTTGAAGTCGCACACTTTCTGGTGGCAGCGCAACCTGTAAGCACTCCCTTTATATCAAATCACAGATGACAATTTTGTATTGCTGACGAGCATAACCTCCTTGGTAAGCTGCAACTTTACATATGACTGGCACGGTGTTCAAAACTGAACACCCACACATAAATCGTATATATGTCATACCCTTCTTAGTCCAGAAACGATCCCAAATATATTAATTCATCACTTATCTGGCGAATCACAGTACATGCAGCCAATGTCACAAAACTACTATCTGGAACATTCCACCCATCCCCCAAACATATCCAGAAAATAAAGGTAAAATTCAATGACTGCGTAGATAAATATTAATTTTCAACAGTCTGTCCAAAAAGTTATATTGACGGCTGGAACTAACACCTCCAACTACATGTTGTGGCAATACTGACCAAAACCATCACCTCCAAGTGCTACTTAGAATTGTTAATGTAGTTTGAAGAACAAAAAATTGCATCATGAAAAAGTGGCAGAGCACAGTTCGCTACTTCTGAGACTGGATAAAAACAGATTATTATTCTGGAAGTACATTCTGAAGTGTTGCAAAATGTTAATTTTTAGCCCAGCTTCACAGCACATCAAAAGAAATATTTTTGGAAACTCAAAATCGTCTCCCTAATGAACTACACACACCTTACTAAGTACATGCATTACAAAACCATTCTTAATTTCAGTGCAGCATATCAGTATGCCAGAAGTCTCCATGAGAATACCATGTTACTGATCTGTAACTTCAACTGTGGGAACAATATTAGATAACAAACATTAACAGCAAGACCGGGTGTTTTCCTTCTTGCACATACAGCAGTGAATGTGACTGCAACAGCTTAAATTCCCTTCCTCTCTTTCTTCATCTCCAACTATCTCCCTGGCTCAAAGTAATAGTACATGTTTTTTTTCTTTGTTTTTTCCCCCTTTCTTCCTTAAGTGGGAATGGGGGGAGGGGGGAGGGAGGGTCCCCACAGGGAAACTGCCATCAAATCAAGTTTACAATGACAACTAATAAATCTGCCATTATTCTTGGCTCCATCCCACCCCCTCCTCCTTACAACCCTTCAATATAGCAATTAGCCTGTTGTGACACCCAAATCAGTGAACACTTAAATTTAAGAAATAACATTTCGCAGCCAGGCCATTTGCCCCCCCCCCCCCCCCCCTCCCACCCCCAAATAAATGTAAAAGTCTGTGGGGCAACAAAAATGGAACAAAGTCTCAATTATTCTTTCATGGCTTCCCATCTCTGAGGCAAGGGCATGATACAAAGTCAGATCTCTGTTCTTCTCATGGCGAAATGTCAATGAGCTGAACACTGTCACTGATTGTCATATCACTGTTTTTTGCACCTGTGTGGCTGACCTTTGCCAGACAACTTTAATCTGGTTGGGCACCAACTTCACTTTTCATTCAGGTCTCATTTCTGTGTCTGTTCTTATGTACTGTTATGTTCAACCATACTGTTAAAATCTTAAACTTTACTTAAATCTGAGAGTACTATCTCCCACAATCATTTAAAACCATCGTCTTTATGGTTTTACATGGGTAATAAAGTGGCATCCACCTGTTCTTCCTGCATAAACTGATCTCCTAAACAATATTAATTCCATCGCAATGAAAAAATCCTCACACACACCATTTCATGTATTTTTGTAGAAACTCATTCACAGTGTCCTTCAGGAGTCTTCCACCCACACGTCCACTCCAATGCAGGAGTGTTTGCCCAACAGGCAAATAAACGATATTGCTCATGACTCATTTAGTTTATCAAAACCACAAATGACTGTAAATGATATGATAAACGCACACCACCGTTTGTGCACATTACAATTTCAAAAGTATAAATGTACAGTGGAAATACAAACTATAGCTGTATTTACTCCAGCATCAATAAGAGCCATATGGGGAGGGGGCATTTTGAATTTTATCACCAAGAATAAAAAAACAAAAACAACAACAACAAAAAGTCACTTGCATGCATTGTGATATGGCCCCAGCTGCTGTTCAGACTTCTGGTCCTACATGTCACCAGAAGCTGCACACAACTGGAGCCTTGTTCACTCATTTCGCCATCATTATCATCACCAAGGCAACGGCAACACCATCGCCTTGTTCACTCACTTTGCCATCATTATCATCACCAAGGCAACAGCAACACCATCACCTTGTTCACTCACTTCGCCATCATTATCATCACCAAGGCAACAGCAACACCAACACCTTGTTCTACTCATTTTGCCATCATTATCATCACCAAGGCAACAACACCAGCCCTTTACCTGCTCTGACCCCCATGGTATCCAGTGAACACCAGTGGTGGGTCATCTCAATACCAGGCAACATAAAGGTCATCTGAGAAGGGTTGACATCTATGTTTTCACACTGCATACATTTAGCTATGAGCAGAGAGTGGAGTTCGTAAATCACACTCATCTACTCAGTTTTAGCATCACAACATCCTGGTATGGTGTAAGGTCTCTACTTTCTTTCTTTCTTCTATGATCTTTGTTTTTGTTTTTGTTTGTCTTTCAAAGCAGCCACCTTACCCTATTCATCATCTCTTCATCTTTTCTGGGGTGATAAACGTACTGATGTGACTGCACCTGGGCAAGCAGTGCTTATATAAAATTCAAACATGTTTAAGAATTCCTGCAGAAACAGTTTTGGGGGGTGGTAGCCTATGAAGTCACCGACGACAGCTGGCAGATACAAGGCCTGGGAAGTCTGACTGATGCACCCACATGTCTTGTTTGCTTACATTCCAACTTCACTGAAGATGGCATTATCAACTCACCACAGATCAAGATTCTCAACCCATCACAGACAAAGATCAGTTACACCCTCTCTCTAACCTAACCAAATAAGAAATTAAGATCATCAGTAAATTAATTATTATAGAACAAGTATGTCAACACATCTGCAAGATACCAAGCTCAAACAAATGTACAAAATTGACACACAAATATTCCACATGTAGCAGGCACATTCCTTTCTTTGAGTAGGCAGTCCATAAGTGTAAGTACTATTTTTTCCTCCAGAAAAACGTGTTGTCCAATACAATTTCTCTGTCAAGTGTCAACACTCAAAACCGGCTGCAATGTGGCCCCCCCCCCCCCCATTCCTCCAACAACAAAACCCACCCACACAACAACAGCAAAAGCCTGAAAACGCGGATTGAGATTCACCTCCAATCACTCAGCACAGGTGAATAAACCTACAACACTGAAGTCACACATACTAGAAAGAAGAAGAATATAGCACCAAGGAAATTTTGTTTAAAGCATCCTCACTTCACACACCAACATCCATAATGCCAATTTATTACACATGCATTATTGCTGTTTGCAAGAGACACGCGCTGCTTTCTCACCTGGCACAACTTTCACAACATTCAAAACACACAGACATCAAAATCAATGTCACCATCCTTGCATTAGTCATGCCTACACTTGGACACCCATGCAACTTACCAATCATTAATTATTCTTGGAGAAGCATCATCACCTCAAGCATGTGACCAGATACTTAACTCTTTGTTACTGTGTGTGGTAAAGCACATCCTTGTCAAATCTCCCTTTGCAGAAGCTGGCCTCCAATAAAACAAATAATAAAAAAAATGAAAAAAATCAAACAGCGTATTGTTTAAAACAAATTCATGTTAAAAATGGTCTTGGGCCTAGGGCTTTTCAGTGTTTGCTCTTTCCTCTGGTATACCTTACCAAGTCCACATGATCAGGGCACCAAACTGAAGCCAACACACACTGCATCAATTCACCCCATCAGACCCCTAGACCGGAGGCCAGCAACAACGACCAGGAGACAACTCTGCCCGACAGCAGACTGCGGGTCCAACATGTCACCCGCAGGGGTGGATACGCCGCTCATGCGTGGAGCAACAAAGTGTGGCAGCCAGGGCTGCTTCGCTTCGTTGCCCGTGCATAATCCAACGCCAACGCAAAAGCTGTCGGGCCTGAGCCACAAGGATGCGCGCTGCGGTCAGTCATGACGACCGACATGGCGGCTGACAAAACGTCACCTTAGCGATGCAGTGCCCACACTGCAGACTGCTGGCAGGCCTCGGGTCCAGCATGTCACCCAAGGAGTTCCCTGCCCCAGCGCTCAAGGTCAAGGCTAGGGTCACGTCCACTGTTGGTTGCAGCGGAAGGTGACCTTGCCATGGCCTCCGAAACGCAGAACAAAGACAACTGAAGCCAGCGGTCTGGGGCTGTGAGTGCTGTCAAGGTCAAGGTCTCGCAGTGTCAGCCTTGCACGATTCACAAAACACCATCTCATCACCATGTGCACAATGGTATTCTGCTGCCGGACACAAAATTTTAGTCAGCGAGATAAATCTCAACATTATGGACTAAGACCAGATGTGTATTCCATTTCATCCTCAGTTCTGAAACTGACACAGACTCCATGGAGTTTGTTCCTGCCTCAACTGAGAAGATGTTTTTCTTTTTTCTTTGTGATGTTGAACCATCTGCAGTGGAAGGGATTTTCTGACAAAAATACAACAACACACTCGTCAACTGTAACTCAAATTAATTGGCTAACATGTTAATTTTCAAAAAGCAGCTTCTGGAACAAAGGTTACAGCTCCCCCAACTCTCAAGCAAAGGGTTCTACACACACACACGCAATGTAAAAAAAGAAAAAAAGACGAAGCAGCAATCTTTAAAATATACAAAACATTCAGAACAGTCTCATTTTACAATGAGATCACGTGATCACAAAACAGACTCTGCATTGCAGGGTGTCAACACGTATAAATAACTTCCTTTGTTAAAAAAAAATAATATACAACCATATTTACACAATACACATTTATGTATATGTACAAGTGAGTTGCTTCTTTTAAGTTATGTATGCTTATTTACAAACACATCATTATGTATATATAAATCTGACGAGTGACGCTTGAAAATAAGTTGATCAATTCGAACACAGTAATCTCATAGCAGCGCATGTAGTGCTACAGCCATTAGCCCCAATACAAGTTGGCACAGCAAACGGTGACCCCAAACCTCCAGATTGGGACATCAACACATGAATGACGAACACACTTGCCCTTCTCTTCTTTGGTATGCGATGGGCTTATCATGTCAACTTGACTGAGATGGCCAAAGAAATGAGCGGGGAATAAATGAACAACAAAAATGAAAATCAAAGCAATGCTAGTGACTCCTTAAGACTAGAATAGCTGTGTGCTTTCAGTTCACTTCTTGCAAGCAAGAGAGAGAGAGAGAGAGAGAGAGAGAGAGAGAGAGAGAGAGAGAGAGAGAGAGAGAGAGAGAGATTCTAAAATATTTGAAAAAACAAACAAGCAAGCAAGATGCCACTGATGTAAACCCCCCTCCCCTGCACTAATTCACATTCAATACATTACAGACAGAAGAACTGTGACAGCATTAAAAACCACATGAAAACTGAAGAGAACCCCCCCCCCCACCTGACTCTTTAACATGCCCTAACAGTAGGAGTTACGCTGGCCCTTACACTCTCAAAATAAGCCTGAAATTCTCTCCGATTCTGGATGACTGTCCGCAAAATGTCAGGCCTGGCTGTTGATGTGCCTGTGAGTGGACGGACAGCTTTCAGGACCAGCTGTTTAGGGGTCCCGAGTTTTGACCCTGAAGATTTTTTTCTCTCTGTGAAGCTTCCCACACCCAACAGACAGCTATTAGAACACACAAAACTGCAAGTCACTGACTGTAGTACACAGAGAACAGATTACAGGAGATTCTCCAAGATCCACTCTGGAACTGTTCTTCTTTTTCTCTTCTTTCAGAAACAGGGAAATGTTGAACACACAAAACTGAAGTATAGCACTGCTTCACACACAGTTTGCAGAAATGCCAACTGAAAGATGACAAGCACCAGTGCGGTTGCATCACTTTGATCGATCAGTCCATCCAGTGACTGAGCAGTTCACTGATCTGCAGCCGACCCTGAGAGGTTACGCATTACATTATGGTGCAGCTTTCTAATGGTTTCAGTACACATCAGAAGAAAAGAAAATGGAGAGAGAGAGAGAGAGAGAGAGAGAGAGAGAGAGAGAGAGAGAGAGAGAGAGAGAGAGAGAGAGAAGAAAGAAGAAGAAAAAAAGAAAGAAAGAAAATCACAAATTTTAAAAAGTACAAAAGCATCAGCTTTGTGCAGTCAAGCGACATTGTATTGCATGGATGTGATTTTCTCCTATTTTGTTCTGATATAGCACCACTGGGTTTTCTATTTTCTCCACAACAAAGACGTACACACACCCACACACACATATATGCACACAGACATGTGTCTCCCTTCAACAATCGGCACAGTTCAGAGAATAAAAAGAACCCAAAACAAGCATGACACAGCAAAACCCCAACAAGCTTCCTAGGTCTCTTGCAGTGCAAGATGAAGCACCCATACATTGCAAAATTCATTCAGTGTCAGCAACACTGTTAACATAATATACACCTGGCGGGAAATGCAGTCAGAGTCTAACTCCAATAAGTCAGTGGAAAGGTGGGGGCAGGGGAGAAACACAAAGTCAAAGAATACAATGCCAGCTAGTAAGTCTACTTACAAATAATGAGAGCCTCTACATAGTCATTATAGAGTACAAGTACAATCACATCAAAATGGGTTGCGGTTTTCTTTTACTTAAAGAGTTCTGTACAAAAAGCCACAGGCAGGGTCGAGTGGTAGAAATCCTGCTCACAAGTTTTGTGATTGGCACAATCACTAACCAGCAGAGAAATTTCATTCACCAAAGCTGAATCGAGTGTTTGGCGCAGGCAAAAGCAAAGGGAGAAAAGCAAAAGGGAGCTCTGTCCCTTTGCTTTGTGCCTACTTGGTCACATTTCTCTCCCCTTTTCCTTTAATCTCCGTGTGAGCTTTGAACGGAAACTTCATAATACATGATGAGAGTCTCATCCGCGAAAGCCAGTTAGGTATTGCCGTTTGATTCCAATGTTTCACGAAAAGTTTTGCCAACAGCAGTATGTTGTACAATTACACGCAAAAAGTTATACTGAATTAAATTTTTTTTCTCTCTCACTTTATAGGAGTTTGTTACTGTTGTTTCTATACATTTTTTACACTAGAGTGTATTATTTACATGCAGAAAGATAAAAACACGCCATCGCAAAACTTTATAGTGCAAGAGATGAGGCAAATTCATGGAGATTAAAAAGACGGTATACAGATACAGCTATTGTGCATGGAATAATAACTGAATTTAGCTTAAGTTTCTATGTTCATATTCCTATCCTTTCATCTTTTTAAACTCGAGCAATACTTTCACGGACAACAATGATACAACTGTGGAAGTGTTATGCTTTATCTGACAGCACAGTTATGGTGCAACAGTTGTGATTGTATTTATTAGCAGAAATGTTTTTCCTCTTCTCTCAGGAAAATAACTTGGGGGGGGGGGGGGGGGGGGGGGGGGGGGGGAGGGGAGGGGGAGGGGTCCAATACAATGTGTATACAGATTTGTTAAGAATACTGAACAACATATTACATGATAAACATACAAGCTGCACTCAACAGTGCAAGACAGAATGAAGACAGCGGAGAGACACACAATGAAAAATACACGGATAAATATTTGACAAACCACAACATCAAACTTAGAAGAGAAATAAATCAGCCGACAGAGGCAAGCGGACTAGGATGGGAAACAACAAAAGGACAGCCAGGAAACAACACCGGGGAAAAGAGTGGGAAATATCAGAGGGTCAAGAACTACTGCAGTCAGAGAGAAGAACAGAGAAACACCATATTGAATATATATGTATCACACATGACAAAATCAAAGAAAACAATTGACTTTACTATTTAAAAAAAAAAAGAAAAAAAAAAAGGAAAAAAGAAAAGTCACACACAAAAACAAAAACAATATTCAGATTGAACACCACAAAAAGAAAACACGATAATTAGAATATATGATCACAAAAACAATATATGCAAACCACAACACTGAGAAACACCACACCCAAAGAAGAAACCAACCAAAACACAAAACACCTACAGATAGCCTACCTATACCTACCAAAAACACACACACACACACAACAACGACACCCCAAACACAAGGACCTGCAATGATCCTGGACAAAAGCCATGCAAGGGGTCCTGCAACTGTCGCAGTTTGACATGACCGGCTCAAGGTTCATCACCCTGCCCTGTTCATGTCAGCACGCAATCATCACAGACTGACCCGAGTGAGGCCGAGCCGACCTAGCCAATCTCCACCTTCTTCCCATTATGACAGACGCAGAGTTCAATGAAAGGAACAGAGTCAAGAGGATTAGCAGCTTCTGCTGGACACTGCATAACATGGCTTCGGGGGCTACTTTACTACTGTTAAGCTTTCTTGTCTGCTCTTATTTAATTTGGTTTTAAGCAGGTGGTGGTGTTTTTTGGTGTGTGCGTGTGCAGAAATTCACAAACACGATGCATTGCTGTTGTCGCTTTTATTTGCAACACTAAACCTACCTAACAAAGTGAAAGAATCTACAGGCAACACTGATACTGGCGTTTAGAATTCAGCACGAAAAAAGCAGCGTGTGTGACCATGTGATTTGCTTCAGCCACTGTGCTGCTGTGATTGCAACAACAAGTGGTCGAGCAAAGCAAAAAGGGGGAGATAAGGACCACAAACACCGATTCAGTGGAAGACTTGAGGGGGTGAAGGGGGTGAGGGGGGTGGGGGGTGGGTGCTCCAGCTGTGAGGTTCAGGAAGCGGAACAGCCCACACCAGAGGGCGTGAGCGGAAGGAGGGAAAGACGGGGGAAGCTACCACCGTCTTTGTCTTCATCAGTCAACACCTGTAGCGCTAGCAACATTGCACATGGGGAGCAAAGAAATTGCAGCTGGTTGTTAGTTCTTTCTTGGACCTGTGTTTCTGTGCACATCATGTTTTCCAGAGTCTGTGTGAGAAGCCTAGAGAAGACGGATTGGGGGTTATTTGGACAGCTTGCTGATCACACGAATCAATGCTCCGTTCTCGTCCTTCAACCGCTGGTTGTCTGCCTTCAATGCCTCCATTTTCTGTAAAAAAGAAGAAGAAAAGAGACATTAAAAGCATTTGCCCGACACAAAGCAACTGCATACAGAGCCAGTCTATACAGGACATTTCCCAAAGAACACAATCTCCAATCATCAAACACAATAACCCAGACCTGAACAGCATACACACAAATTTTAACTGTAGAAACCAGATTGGCTTCAAAAGACTTCACCAACCCCCTGAAACAGCAATGCACAGGCTAGCCAAATCATCTGAAACAATTCATCTGAACATCTACGTATATAAAAACACCAGCCAAAGATCACATCCTTTTCTGTAATAAAAGAAAAAAGAAAAAAAAGAAAAAATGAAAACAACAACAAAAGGTATATACTAGCCATTATTAAGCGTATTAACCCCCCCCCCCCCCTCCTTTTTATATATAAAGAGACCCATATCCATCACTTCATTCATCATAATTTGGTCCACAGCCAGACAGACACACACACACACCTTTTTAAAGATTAAGGAAAGAAAGTTAGACTTCCACCCAATAAAATATGCTGCATTATGTCAATGAAAGGGGGTGGGGTGGGGTGGGGCGGAAAACAGAATGCAACCCCTCAAGACAAAGTGGCTGAGACCACCATGGTTACTAATATTTGATGCCCCCCACCCCACCCCCAATTCTTAAAGAGGACATCAAGCAAAGATGCAAGCTAGCTTGAAAACACAGAAAATGTGCAAACATTTTCATTCGTGGGCTTTGCATATGGTTGTTCTGCCAATATTTATGCGACAAACAAATATACTTTTCTGCTCTGAATTTGAGCTCCTCAGGGGCCAGTGATGTGGGTTCGCTCTTTACCAATAAAAATCAGAAAAAGGCTGGCTCATGGAGCAAACTACACTTCTTGTTACACATGCTGGCCTCGTTCATTATGACACAGATTTAGCTTGACAGTGCACACAGCCACGTTTTTATTTGTTTTTTAAACAAAGTACACATACAAATTGACTGAAATATTGCTGAGTGCATGTTTATTCCATTCCTAATCCTACTGATAGGACCTGTATGCCTCTCTGCTTGGGGGCCCCTTTAAATGAAACTTGGTGGAAAGGACACAGTGGGGACGCTGCACACTGTCTTCAGCCCAATTTCATTTTGAAGGGGTGGGTCTCCACAGGGTCTCACCATAGTCACTTGTCAGGCATCAACACATAGAATTAACATGGAATAATGCATATCAAACTGATTATTTGATCTGTAAGGGGGAACAGGGCGGGGGGATGCAGTAAAAAACAACAACAAAAATGCACAGAAATGGAATCAAGTTAATTCAACACAGCCTCTCCTTGTCACAACTGTATTATGGAGGATGGGCAGGAAGGGGTACTGCCAACACCAAAAATTAAAACAGGAGAAGAAAAAAATCTAGTACTATTTATTTGGATGATCCGGGAGAAAAATCCAGTTAGAAAACTTGACAGTTTAGTTTGAATATCAATTCTGAACTCAGCACAAAAACAGTCTAGTTAAAAAAATCTGAGTTTGAAAACATTCCAGTTAAAAAAGATGATAATCAGTTCTGAAAGAATCATTTAGATATGAACAATAATGGGACAGAACAGGCAATTATATCAAGCAAGATAACAAAAGAAAGGTCATAAGGACAAACTTTGATATTAATAATTGCTGATATTTGATTTTAAACTAGCACCAGTACACAACTCTCATCCAGCGGCATATGTCTCCTCAAGTTAGCATAACTGCTAAATGTTACGAAACAGAAGCAGAAGAGGGAGAGAAAATAAAGTAATTAAAATAAAATAAAAATCAAGACAAAATAAAATGCCACATTTGTTGTTGATAAAACTATCAAAAGACCAAGAAATTTGACAAACATAATCAACCGGAAGCCAGAAGCATGAACAAAAGTAAAACATGGCTTTCTGAATGGAAATGAAGCAACTTTTCCATTTGCAAAGGTACTGACAATGACCACGACTTTTACAATCATTCTTAAGTAAACCCACCATTGCTAAACTGCAACACATTAAAAAAATAAAAATAAAAAAAAGGCTAAAAGAAAACAGCAGAGACAGATATTACTAATTAAGAGCAACAACAACAACAACAAAAGAAGAAGAAAAGAATTTGGGCGGGGGGGAGGGAGGGAGGGAGGAGGAGAGAGAGGAGAGAGAGAGAGAGAGAGAGAGAGAGAGAGAGAGAGAGAGAGAGAGATTGATTATTAATCTAGTCCAGCCAATCAAAAATCTGACTGCCAGTCACTGTCTACATCAGAGAAACAAGTCTCAAACAGATCACAACTACTGGAACTGGGCCCAACAGGGCCTGTAGAAACAGGCCAACAACACACAAATATCTGGTGACAACAATTTAGTCAATAAGCAATTTGGCGCCTAGTTTCTGAACAAGCTGTCCTGAGTCTCACTCTGATCATGAAAACCACTTGAGCAGAACTGGTTTGTTAGACTTGTTTAATGCTGAGTTGTTTCTGAAGAGGTACTGGCAGGGACTGAGATCCCAGGAGGTGGGGGGAAGAGGGAGCCTGTTATTTACCTAACCGTACACTGTCGCCACCACAATGACTCCGGCATTAAGAGTAAGATGGGCAGCAATGAGAACCATTTTAACATTTCATTAACTGTGAGGGGCAAAGTCACAAGACAGTGTCCATAAATCACAACTTTTGAAGAGAAACGAAAGCTGAAGCAGAATTGAATAGATGTCCTTCTGCTTACCAGCCTAATGCCTTACAACATGTTAGGCCAAACCGACTCAAAACATTCAGAACAACATGTACACGCTTGTTAGAGGCATGTCAATTCACATCACCAACATACAGCACATGCTCTTTTGGTCAAAGGGCAGCTTTCGTTTACATGCCTTACTGAACAAGGTTGGACTTGCTGACCCCCCCCCCCCCCCCCCCACCCCCCATTAAAACAAAAAAGAAAACTTATGTGACCATGTGTCCCTGTACAATGTTAGCCATGAAAGATGCAAAAACTGTACCCCATGTAAATGTACAGCTAAATGCACATATGTATGCTCTGTGTACCACTGATGCAAGACTTTAGAAGAAAAGAATCCAATGGTGCTGATAGTCATGCCATGTGGTGCCTTCTGTTACTATACAGTAAACCATACTATGCAGAACAGTAAGAATTCAATTTTGATTATCTCTTGGCATCATCACAGTATCATGCTCATTTCTACGTATCATAGCATGTCTATAAGAGACACTGAAAAAATGACACTCATAAGTACAGAACTTCATGTCAAGACCTCTAAAGACAAGCCATACAGTACATACACCACTACTGAAATGACTCTAATATCAGCTGCATTATATCAAACTCATATGTACAATATATATATATATTCACACACACATACATGTATGCACTGATACACAGTGTTCACAGTTTTGTTAATAGGCAGGTGATGCCAGAGATAATACCTTCCTCATGCAGTAAAAATGTGCAGTGCTACATATGAATGCGAGTGTAACAGCAGTGGTTAGTTAGACAATTTGTTTGTTGCAATGTCTGCAGAATGTGCTTCCTCACAAAACTGGGCTTGCACATCAGACCAGTTGGGTAACTGTCATGTCACTTGACACTGTCCTGTGTACTCATCCACCAATTTGGCTTTCTGTTGTTGTTTTAGTGAGAAGCTAGTGTGTGTGTGTGTGTGTGTGTGTGTGTGTGTGTGTGTGTTGTTTTACTGAGAAGCTAGTGTGTGTGTGTGTGTGTGTGTGTGTGTGTGTGCGTGTGTGTAGAAGAAAATACCACAACTTGTATCCACAATAAGAAGCCAAATGCACAAAGTGTCACACCATGTCAGCAGATTTTGAATGGCCTGAGCTGAACCAGTTTAAATTCTTGTTTTAAATTATCCACATAACAGATAATTTTGCTTGGCTTTCTGTGCTTTTATAAGTTATATAACTTCTACACACTTTGTGCATGTTTCAGTTTACAATCAATCTGCAGTGCTACGATGCAGCAAACACTTGACATAATCAGAACTTGTAGAAGGGCAAATGCCCACTCAACTTGCATTCAAAAAGGGAAAATGTAATCCCCCCCCCCCCCCCCCCCACACACACACACACTTTAAATTTGTGTGTGACCTTAAACATGGTTGAGAGTCACCAAAACTAAAACTATTATGAGTATAGTAAAGCTTAACAGAGGTGAGTTTTCAAGACCTTGACAAAACAGAATCTGAAAACTAGACAGATGGATAAAAACAAACCTGACAGAATTGCCTTATCTTCCCACCAGTTAAAAAAAAAAAGGGGGAGGGGGGGGGGAGAGAGAAAAAAAGTGAATTTTCCCCCCTTTTGAGTTTGTGTGCTTGTTTGCTTCACTGTCGCTGCAGGGTAGGGATTGGATGGCTGCTGCTAGAAATGAAGTACAACAGTTCTTTTAACTTTTCAAATATCAAGCTGCACTCTTTTACCTTCTTTACTATGCATGTAGAATAGAATAGTCTCTATGGACAAGATTTTGCACTTTACAAATACTTTAATTATTATTATTATTAATCAACAAAACAGACCACTGCAGACCACCCTAGCTAAGTAACTGGATTTTACTGTTCTGTCAATCACAGGGTCACCTCTGGATGATCAAGCTCTGTCATAAGTACATACCATTTCAAAGCTCTTCTCATATGTAAACCCTTACTCAAGTCAAATCTACAAAATCAGTCCGAACACAAATACAAAACACACATGTACATACAGACATCAGACATAGATTGTTGATGAGTTAGTTCCTTCAATACTGCCCTTGTTAAAAAGCATATAATTTATAAGACTAGGGCATGCCCATATTGTCAACCCTTCTGTGCATCAATACCAGATTTTAAAAAAGAAAAAAGGAATGGACAGAAATTATATTAAAATATAGTTAAAAAAGTACTGCATAAATGTAAAATGGCAAATACACGTGCCCTAGTGGAGTGAGAACTAGCACAGTAACAGTATTTTAACACTTACACACAGAGCTACTGTGATTTCAATGTTAGCACAGTAACAACCGAGAACTCTTTAATAGCAATTCAGAGCCTACACACAAAGCCACTGTGCCTTTATACTGTTAGTACAGTGCTGAACTACTTAACAACATTTCAGTGTCAACATGTAAGAGCGACTGCAGCTTCGTTGTTAGTGCTGTATTATTTGAACCAGTTCAACTATAATTCCACCACCACACAGAACATTTCCCAAAGGCTTTCTGAAAACTGCAGCAAAACTTAATTTCTTATTATATTAAGTACTACAAATTTATTTCTGCATTGATTTACTGCAGCTGCAGGGCACTGGTGTATCCAGTGAAAATGGATGTGCACTTTTGTATCCAATATTTCACCCCATTTCACCTTTTTTTGAAAACAAACAAAAACAACAAACAACCCCAAAACTGGCATGTTTCTTTGCGGTCAAAACCATTACCCAAAACACTCATTCCTTTATTTCTTCTTTGCAACACTCATTGTTTGATTTCTTTCTATTTCTTTACATGATAGGAGACAGAGACACTGCAGAGGAAGTTTTACAAAAACAAAAAAGAATTATGCCATATTCAACCACTCAGCAGATAATGACAGTCAGAACACACATTTTATGTACACAAGTGAATTAGCATTGAAACCCCACTCCCCCACCCTAACCCCTACACAAGAAGAGTGTTACAGGTGTGTGTGTGTGCACACTATCTTAAGCTTCACTGTTAATTATAAACCACACATCAGTCCCTTGAGAAAATGCTGCATATGTTTGTGATTAGATTAAATAAGAGTAACTATACGACTATACAGGTAACAAACAAACAAAACAAAAAAACAAATAAATCAATAAATAAATAAAAATCATCATCACATGGAGAGGAAAAAGAAGACAGGAAAAAAGAAAAAAGAAGAAGAAAAAAAAAGTGGGGAGAAACGCGAGCACATGTACAAGAAGCAAGGCCTGGGGCCTGTCACCATGCGTCCAAGTTACGATGCAAGAAAGTCAGTTGCAGGTGGGAGGGCATCGAGCATGCACCGAGCACCGGTAGCAAACGTGAACCAACAAGGAGAGGAAAGGAAAGGAAAGCACGGTGCCAGCTTCAGCGTTACCTATTTGGACAGTTTGGACACCACCCGAGACAGAGCCCTATTTTCCTCTTTTAGTTTTTTGTTTTCCGCCTTAATCTTCTCCAATTGCTGGAAAAAGGAGAACGAACAGTCATGAGAGAAGAGGTGGGAGACAAAGCCACAAAGAGAAACCATAATTCTCAAAACAGTGTTCTGCGGGTTTCTTGGCACGGTAGGCACCATGATTTTATACTGTCTGAGAGTTGAGAGGATACTCATGAAATCGGCCACAGCAAATCTTCACAAAACTCCGTATGGGTTCATGTTCATTACCAGACATCACTGCACTAAACCAGTAGGGATTATCACTGATACGAAAGTTTCTCGGCCTTGGTAAAAAAAAAGAAGGTAAGAATTGGCAGTTGCAATAACGCCGACCAGTCTGTGCCATCTTATAGTGCACAGTACTAAAAACAATTCCATTACAGATGCCAGAAATAAAAACCATTAAAGCAATTGTAGGTAAGTAGAAGAGTAACCAATGATCACTGATGAAAAAGCACTTATTTACAGATGTTTTTTATTTACATCTTTTCTTGTTTGCTTTTTGTTTTCCTCCTTTTGTCCTTATCAGTTTCTCTTGCC
Organism: Alviniconcha marisindica; assembly: GCA_018857735.1. Classification (NCBI taxonomy): domain Eukaryota; kingdom Metazoa; phylum Mollusca; class Gastropoda; family Provannidae; genus Alviniconcha; species Alviniconcha marisindica. The sequence goes on from JABMCL010001248.1 coordinate 291,223, forward strand.
CACAGGAATGTAACAATGTTTGTCTCTCAGTCTTAATTTTCTTTTTTTTAAATCAATGATTTCAGTCTAAAAAGGGGAAGAAAAAAGTTTTTAGTACTGTCAAATATGACTGGAAATCATTTAACTGATCACAAGTTTAGAAAGTGTCAAGTAAGCAGTCAGAAGTCTGAAAGCTTGGCAACTGTCTCACTGTTCATTCACAGAACAGTGGTCTCTCATTCAGAGCAGCGGTGAGTCTGACACAGAACAGTGGTCTTTCATTCACAGAACAGTGGTCAGTCTGACATCGCTGTTCATTCACAGAACAGTGGTCTTTCATTCACAGAGCAGGGATCAGTCTGATATCACTGTTCATTCATAGAACAGTGGTCTTTCATTCACAGAGCTGCGGTCAGTCTGACATCACTGTTCATTCACAGAACAGTGGTCTTTCATTCACAGAACCAGTGGTCAATCTGACATCTAACCTCAGTAACACCTGTCTACACTGCCAAGCCAGCCAGGCACAAGAGGTGATGGAACAAATTATGAAAACAGCAGAGAACCATGTACAACAGCCTCCAACTTTTTTTTTAAAGCTGCCCCCCCCCCCCCCCCCCCGGAAAGCTGCTTCAGCTTTGATGCCCTATGAGTCCCTGTTGTCCCGCATCAATTTTGCAACAACTGTTAGGGCTTATTTTTTACATCAGCGTACGTGCCAAAGTTATCTGCAATTTCTGTTTTCCTCCCACTCCATTTTTTGGACACTTCTACGGGAGAAATTGTGGCTTCTGTTTGGGACTTTGTCAAAGTACAGCAACAGCCGAGGAAAAGAAAAGGTGTGCTCAAATACAACGTGAACAAAAAGCTTGAGCTTCTGCACCCAATCAAAATGTGCGTCAACGTGGAAAAGGAATCAACTGTAATAACTCAGAACAAGTACACGTTCACCCAGCAATGGCAGACCAAGAAACAAAGGGATAAATAAATGTGAAGAGATGCCTACTACAATTCTTTTGACACAAGAGGGAAGGGGGGAAAATTGCATTTACTCTCACTTTTAAGTGGGTGACAAAGAAGCAACACTCCAAATTGAGCAGCTCCAATTTTTGGTTTACAGCAAAACATAATAACAATAGATAGCGGACCCTGGTGCACTACTTTTTATAATCAAAGCACAAGATTACGAAACAAACATGTAACACCGAAAAAAATGAGTTCTCTAAATATGTAAGCATCACGAACTTGTAAACTGGTTTACACAAGAAATGTAAATGTGTTGAAAAGTGTCAAAAGAACGAAGAACAACCTTTTTTTATTTTATTTTTATTGGGAAAACACAAAAAACAAACAAACAAAAACCAGACCAAAACTCAACAACAACAACAAATGATGGCATGTCCTGCAGAAATGACAGTTTTGGAAAGCACAGAAAAGGTTGCAATAATAATGAAAACTTGTGTCAATGTAAAATGTGAATCTTTAAAGGGTACACACAACAAAGAAGACTGGCCTGAAATTGCAGAAAATATGGCTATATATTTCCATTTGCAGGCTTTGTATGGTTGTTCTATCCAGGTTTATGCAACAGAAGTATGTTCTTCTTTGCTTTGATTTTGAGCTCCTTGGGGTGTAGCTACGCTGGTTAGCTCCTCGTCAACGAAGAGCAGACAAGGTTAGGTAGGCCTCATGACAAAGCACACTTCTGCCATACAAGCCGGCCTTGTTCATTACATCACAGACACAGACTGCCAGACAGAAAATGGCAGCCCTCATGGCCACGTTCTCGTGCTTTTCAAACATCAGTTTTTAACAAACTAGATCATACACTGACTGGAGAGAGAAAACCCACAGCTGTGAGTCTATTTTCTATTGCATTCCCATTGACCCAGTCTTAATGCCTTCTAGCTTGGGATGCCATTTATGCACAAAGCCACATGTTACTACAAACACACCCACTCAAAAACAAAGCCTCACATGGGGGATGGCTGAATACAACTTTCTATGGAATGGGTGCAGATAAGAACTGGAATGTATCCGGAAATCCGGAAACCCAACAGAAAACTATCACCAATTTACACCCCACCCACCCCTTAAAACAACAAATTTGTGTGTGTATTTTCATGCTTACATGCATGTGTGCTTTCAAAGCAACCCCTCCTCCTCTCTCCTCTGCTTCAATATAATTTCCCTTTTTTCCCTTTCTTCTTCTTCATCTTTATATGATGACTGTCTGATCAGCTCAGAGTCATGGGGAAAAGTTGTCATTTTCTAAAATGTAGAGAACTGACCAAGATCCACACTCACAGAATGGCTTTGTAGGGTTTGTGTCCGAAGAATCACCCACAAATGTATTACTGATTTATTGTATGTATTACTTCCAAGCAGTATTCTTTCACATTTTTTTTTTTTTTAACCCTTCGTTTACTTACTGAAAAGTTGGCTTTTGTGGGCTGGGGGCCAAAACAACAACTCACTCACACTGACTGAAATTCAGCATTCAGCAGTTCAGAATCAGTTCAGATTTCAGTGTCAATACTGAAAAAAAATACTGAAAAACCTTCACCCACAAACTGTTGCTAGTATGTATACAAATATAGCAGCACCACATGTAGTAAACACCCAAAGCAGCTTACACTACACAAGCTGCACACAGACAGTTCTGCTGCTATAAATGATGAAAAACATCACAACTGCGAGGGAAAAGAGACTCTCAACACAAACTTACATCTGAATGAAGCGGATACACATAAAAACATCTAGTTACTGTTACACTGCCTGCTGCTGCAGTAATACTAACACGCTGATGGAATGAAATAACGCAACAGACAGATTTTCAAAGACAAAATATGCAGAGGAAAAAGCCCTGGGAAGGTAACTAGAGGGTGGGATGGATTGGGTCGGCACGAAAACTGTCCCCTTACTCACCTTCAGTTCTTCCTCATACTCAGAGACTTTACGTTCCAGTGCCCTCTTTTCCTGTGGAAAGAAATGGCACACATGAGCAACTACCACGTATCTGCTTGGCAAAAGCCATCAACTATACTGTCAACACATTCAAATCCAAACATGCCATCTGTTCTGTCAAGGGATCACTTGAAATAAAAGCCAACTGTTCCTTTCGTTAAAGATTAAAATCCTTTCAGATTTTACCCAGGTTCTTCTACCACAGTTCCTCCAATATTACAATCATTGATATCAAATGATGGAGTGAACACCCCAAACTGATTGCTATAGGACTGCACACATTTTTTATAGCTGAAATGACAGGTGATTAAGAATGAAATAAACATGGCTGTAAAATGACGCAGCAGCAATGCAGCTGCCATTTCATGAGGATCACAATCACTGCCACCCTGACCTAAAAAATGCCAGTTCAAGCTGTTCACATGGCACTTTGGTTGATGATGGTGTACTAATCTACTATCATAGATCTTAACAATCACTGCTATCTTGACCTCAAAAATATGTACTCAAGCTGTTCACATGGCACTTCGGTTGATGATGGTGTACTATCATAGATCTTAACAAGCACTGCTACCCTGACCTCAGAACTACCAACTCAAGTTGTTCACATGGCACTTCGGTTGATGGTGGTGTACTATCATAGATCTTAACAATCACTGCTACCCTGACCTCAAAAATATGAACTCAAGCTGTTCACATGGCACTTTGGTTGATGATGGTGTACTATCACAGATCTTAACAATCAGTGTTACCCTGACCTCACAACTACCAACTCAAGCTGTTCACATGGCATTTCGGTTGATGATGGTGTACTATCACAGATCTTAACAATCAGTGCTACCTTGACCTCAAAAATATGAACTCAAGCTGTTCACATGGCACTTCGGTTGATGATGGCGTACTATCACAGATCTTAACAATCAGTGCTACCTTGACCTCAGAACTACCAACTCAAGCTATTCACATGGCACTTTGGTTGATGATGGTGTACCATCATACCAAGTTTGGCTGATGTAGGTTCAGTGTTTCAGAAGTTACTAACCTAACAAAACAAAACCTGACAAACTAGGCAATTCCAATACACCCCCCCTAACTTCATAACTTTGGGCTCGATACTGTGTCCAGTTCCTGGCAGTCCTGACTGGTCCCATCAAAACTGTCCTCTCATAATCTATAGCACACACCGCTGCTGTAAGTACAAACCCGTTTGTCAGTGGAATCGCTGTTGCGTGATGATTCACTTCGCCGCATGAGCCTGTCCAGCTCGTTCTTCGCTTCCAACAGCTCTTTCTTGGTCTGCTCCAGCTCTTTCCTCAGTCGCCCGTTCTCTTCTTTTTCTTCTTCATACAACTGAAAGAAAACCACCATTTGTGAAAAAGTCGCGATCAAACCCTCTCAGCACAACTGTAAGAATTTCACTCAAGTTTTGGCATGCTTCCACACTTTCTCCCTAAAAGACTGCCCCCGTGGCGGGGTAAAAACAAAAACAAAAAAACTAACTACACCCCCCCCCTCCAACTCTGCGAAATGCATTTGTCAATGTACAAAAAACAAAAAACAAATATTCATTTGTTTTGCCTCTCTGTATGAGAACCTGATACAAAGGTAAAATACCAGGTGAATGGCAGGTAGGTGTTAAAAATGCACATTCTTGCTGCAATATGGCAATAAAAAGGTGTGCAAGAAACAGTTTATTTGAGTCAAACCAATTTTCAATGGTGAATCATGGCAATGAAAGAAGAAAAGCAAAAAGAAACAAAAAAACAACAACACACATTCCCCTTTCTCTGTGAAGTGATCAAATCCCTTCTTCATCAGGAGAACCATGCTTTACCTTTTTGTATTCATCAAGGTTGGTTGTGGAACGGGAGTGTTCGGAATAGGAGACCGGACGGTTCCGGCTGCTAGAGTCTGAGGACGGTACATCAGATGAGGAGTATCTGCCAAACCGTGATGAGGAGTTCTAGAACAACGTGGAAAAAAAAGAAAAAAAGTTGGCATTAGCTTCCACACAACAGGTGCAGAACTGGAAAGAAGTGGGAAGAGAGGCAAGGGAAAAGGTACATCTGCCAAGCTGTGATGAGGAGTTCTGGAACAACGTAAAACATGTCAGCACAACAGGTGTAGAATTGGAAAGAATGGGTAGAAAGGCAAGGGAGAAGAGACGCATCTGATGAGGGGTATCCGCCAAACCATGATGAGGCAAGAAACAATAGTAACACATCTGGTTATCAACTGTCCTGTGCCCTGCACACTGATACTGATACATTCTGACCAAACACGCAAAAATGTGTATCTGCTGCGAGATATCTGCCAAAGTAGGTGATGAGTTCTGGAACAACGTGAGGCAAGTCTGCATAAGCTTGCAAACAGGTGTGGCAGAATTTGAAAGAATGGGAGAGGCAAGGGAGGTGACCATGTTCTGACTTGGACCCCAAACAAAAATGCCAGGTCCACACCCTGGTCTTCCAAATCTCACAGTCTGTGTTTGCCAAGCCTTTCATCTTTTGTCATCACTAGTTGCATCAACAACTGACAACTGTTTACTTTTTGTTGCTGTTGTTGTGATTACCTGTTGCTGTGTGCATGCGTGCCTGTGTGTGTGTGTGTGTACTGTGTGGTTATATCTCCAAACATCTGGACCACACTGAATTGTCATATCACCAAGCCAAACACCCCTATGTTCACACATACCCAAGACCTGTCCAAAGGGCCAATGGAAGTCCATGAGGTGCACAGTTATATTATTGGTATTTGATAATCACACACTACTGTGCACACTTACATTAATTATATTTGATAATCACACACACTACTGTCATTTCTGTGGTGTTTAAAGAAACCTTTATGCAAGACATCAACACGATGACTACACAGTATATCCCTACTAACAAATGCTGACAGTAAGAAAACGTGAAGCTAGGCCAAGTGTAACAATGACATCATGCAAATGTTTATGCACAGCCCCCCCCCCCCCAGCGATCTGTGTGTGCACCCATATACATGCATGCTGTGTATGAGTGAGATAAATGGGTCAGAAAGGTGATTTAATTAGTGCATTCATGCATGTTCTTGCCTAAATTCTCTCTCTCTCTCAAAAACACACTTCATGCCTATACTGAAGTGTTGTGTCCATAACTTAAATCAAGTCTGTGTGCACTTGCATGCAAAGGTGTATGGGGATATCTATTTGTAATCACATAGGGGCCTTAGCTCAGCAGCTAGTATGCTGTGCTGGTGATCTAGTGAAAGCAGCTACCATGGGTTCAACTCTTGGTCAAGACAGGGTGGAGGACTATTCAGTTCTTTTGCATCAACACTTGTGCAGACTCGTCAAGTACCTGTCTCACCTTTGTGTGCACAGCATGCACTGAGATCAGAGATTGCCGCAGGTGTTAAAAGCTCCTGTGTCACATTTTGATAAGAGAAGGCCTAATGGCTGGTGGCAGACACACACATATAACACACAATGACTGTGGCTACTACTAATGGAAGACATAAAAGAATCTGGAGTACACATGGGATTCATAATTCCCATCCAGAGCTACATTCTGATAGAGATGGGGGACAAAAATCTAAATCAAACAAATGTCAGGACACTGAAGGGACAGGGGGGTGTCTATATATCTACAGTGTGGTCACCTCAATTACTCTGCATTGCCATAGGGGATATCTACTAAAACAGTGTGGTCACCTACATTTTTCTGCATAGGGGATATCTATTAAAACAGTGTGGTCACCTCAATTATTCTGCACAGGGGATACCTGATTAGACTAATAAAACAGTGTGGCTACCTCAACTACTCTGCACAGGGGACATCTAATAAAACAGTGCTCACCTCAGTTATTCTGCACAGGGGATATAGATAAAACAGTGTGGTTACCTCAACTACTCTGCACAGGGGATATCTAATAAAACAGTGTGGTTACCTCAGTTATTCTGCACAGGGGACATCTAATAAAACAATGTGCTCATCTCAATTATTCTGCACAGGGGATATCTAATAAAACAGTGTGGTTACCTCAATTATTCTGCACAGGGAATATCTACTAAAACAGTGTGAGTGTGGTCACCTCAATTATTTTGCACAGGGGATGTCTAATAAAACAGTGTGGTCACCTCAGTTAGTCTGAACAGGGGATGTCTAATAAAACAGTGAGGTCACCTCAATTATTCTGAACAGGGGATGTCTAATAAAACAGTGAGGTCACCTCAGTTAGTCTGAACAGGGGATGTCTAATAAAATTTTAAAAAGTGTGGTCACCTCAATTATTCTGAACAGGGGATGTCTAATAAAAAAATAAAAAAGTGTGGTCACCTCAATTATTCTGAACAGGGGATGTCTAATAAAACAGTGAGGTCACCTCAGTCAGTCTGAACAGGGGATGTCTAATAAAACAGTGAGGTCACCTCAGTCAGTCTGAACAGGGGATGTCTAATAAAACAGTGAGGTCACCTCAGTCAGTCCGAACAGGGGATGTCTAATAAAACAGTGAGGTCACCTCAGTCAGTCTGAACAGGGGATGTCTAAGAAAGAAAGTGTGATCATCTCAGTCATTTTGCATTGGTCCAGCTAATCCTACAGTGCTGTCACCATCAGAACTCTTACTCTGCACTGGGGTTATCTAATACTAGTGTTGTCACTTTAATTACTATGCACAAAGAATGCTGAAAGAATCAGGTCTTCGTTTATCTTTCCCATCTGTTCAATTATGTTTTTGTGTAGCTAACTTGGTGCACATGCACTTTGCTGTCCATTTGATAAAATCAGACAACTTTCTCTGAGAGAGGCACTGTACTTAGCCTGTGTAAAGGTGTGCAATATTAATATGCTGTGATTAGAGCATTTTGTCACCTCAGCAAATGTGTTCATTTTCAGCAAGAGCTTGACTGGGATATTTAGCCCTGTTTCAGAACTACCCAGTCCTGGTAGCTTCTGCAAATGTGTGCAATGTTATTAAGATAAGGCTGGAGCATGTAACCATATTTCTAGCCTCTGTAACAAATGTTTCAGTGAAGTCATCAAGCTGTGATAGGGAAACTCACGTTTCAGTGTTACCCAGTGCTTAGATTCTCAGCTTAGTGTGCACAATGTTATTCTGATGCGACTGGGAGTTGAAATCAGTTCTGCTGTGGGGCCTGGAAAACTTCCCTGCATGTTCAAATTTCAACCGGCAAGAGCTGCTGACCCATTCTGCTGTCTGCATGGGAGTCTGCATAACACCACAAGGGGAAAGGAGTGAGCCAGGGAGAGTTACCCCATTGAAGCACAAACTTTTACACCCATTCCAGGACAAAGGACTACTTTGTCTAGCACAACCAAAGTGACTCAGACACTGAAGTCCAAACCTACATGGCACACCCAAACCCTCTTCTGAAAGATTCCCCTGGAAGCAGGCTAACCCCCCTGACAACAAAGTGCTCCATTCTGTGCCCATCAGACACACAAGAAGCCTGAGAGTTCACAACAGACCGATTCCCATCAGCTCCAAGACATGACTCACCCTCCCCATACTCTCTGCCCTCTACACCTCTCATCAAGAAAACCTGGCACCCACAGAGCCCCACAATGTCACAGGCCCTGGAACTCACCACCTTCCTTTTATAACCCTACTCACTCCAAGGGCTTGCTTTCAAAGCTGCTTCCAAGTTTTCCTGGCCCTCTCTGGGCAGGGGCTCTCTGGCCCTACACCTCTCACCAAGAAAACCTAGCAATCACAGAGCCCCATAATGTCACAGGCCCTGGATATAACCAGCTTTATTTTATTTTTTATGCCAGGCAGCCAGGGGCTTGCTCTGAAAGTTACCTCTACTGGCCATGTCTGGGCGCACACTCTCTGCCCCCACCTCTCATCAACAAAACCTAGCAATCACAGAAACTCACAATGTCACAGGCACTAAGGGGCTGCTCTGACAGTGTAAGAATCACTTCCACTCCACCTACATGAAAACACTGCCTTTACCTGGCACCAACAGATGGCACAATGTCACAGGCACTGAGATCAGTGACCCTACTTAATAGTCTATGCTGTCACCTGGGGCCTGCTTTCAAAGTCATTTCAAAATCTCTGATCAGCGAGTAATTTAGTTACCTCTTGATCCTTTTCACTCTCTTGAATATTATTATGTTGTTGTTGTTCCTCTTGGAAAGGGGCTGGTCTGGGGCCACAAAGTGGTGTTGCAATTCCCCACAACAATCTAAATACAAGCATTACATACAATACACTCTGGCTTATTTTCCAGTTCCCTAAATACATCAAATGCATCAAAACTTGCATCTGTGTGTCCATTTCTTTTTTAGTCTATCATATACCAGCTGCTGAGATTTTTAGACTCTCTTTGTTTGCAGTACATTTAATGGCCCCCCCTACCCCCCTCTGGTGGTATTATTATTAAGGCTCTGCTTTTGTCCCTGTAGTCTTACTTTGCAAAGCATGTTGAGCTCAGCTGCATGGATCTAGCGACTGCAAGTGCCTGTGCACATCAACTTTACCTACCTACATAACCATCAGTGCTGCCGCTTTTCAAGAGGGGCCGAGGGGAGGGGTGGTGGTGGTGGTAATGAGGATGAGAGAGTCAGGCGGGCTATTTTGGTCCTACCTAGAGTGAAAGGGAAGGAAGGCTAGGGGTGGGGGTGGGGTGGGGAGGTGTGCCAGATGTTGTGACCTGGTTGTGGGTCAGTGGCAGAGAGTTCAGGCAATTCCCATGAGGGTGAGGTAACCGTTTGCGCTGCCTGCTAGAGATTCCTCCTGCACCAGGCATGCTATACACAGGGCTGTCATACCTGTCTGCCCCCAATCTCCCCCCCCCCCCCCACCCTACACACACACACATGGTTAACAACCTTTCTCTTATGGTAACACAAAGGCCATCCAAAGGGTATTATTTCCTTTTATTTTGATGGTTAGCTTGGGCGGGCTGGCCCATCAGTCATGTGTGTGACTTTATTTCTCTTAAATTAAAAAAAAAAAAAAAATTGCTCATGGTACCAAGGCAGGCAGAACCACAGGCATGTAGGGACTTGTAGGCAGACAGGCTGGTACGCAGATATACATCAGTAGGATGGAATGGGTAACTAGGTGGGCAGGTAGGTAGGTCAGTAGACAGATTAGCACCTGAGTGTTCCCACCCAAAGAAGGGGTACACCTGTGACCAAGGCACAGCATTAAAATCCCAAGATTCACAGTTGGAGGGACCCTGCAAAGAGTGCACATGTTTCTTGCATTACACGCCCTACTGGTGTGAGCAATTCAGACAGGCGGCAGCATTCTACCCCAATCAGCACTCACACACAACATTCTTTCAGTTTCAAAAGAATAAGGCTGCCAACTGATGCTTAAATCCCCACACTAATGACTTTCACATCATTTACAGCAATAGGAAAGCGGTTGGGGGGCTTCTGACACACAGCTGGATGCCAAAACACACACACACACATTCTGGGGCCGACACACAAAATAAAAAATAAGAGACCCTGAATCCACTGTGCCAACCAGCGGCTCAGACTGCATCCCTGCACTATGACTAACAGGCACTTATCAGCCAGGCCCCATAGGCCACTGTCTGAAAACTCAAGTTTCTAGCTTTCCGAGGGGTTAATTTCAACTCCCTCACTTCAATCATTTACAATCTCACATGGGAGCCCTCCCACCTCTCTCCAATCTGGGCCATTTGTTTTACTGTTACACTTTTACAGGTCAACTCCATACCTCCTCCTCAATTCTACATATATATGCAATAGTTCAAATACAGATTTTTCTGTTGCTCTCTTTCTCTCATGCTTATTTGTGTTTGTAGTACAGCAAGGACCTAATGGACCTAATGTGACTATCCTGGAGTATTAAAGTTTTCGAGTTTGAGTTCTCTCTCTTTCTCTCTATTGCTCTTCCATCAACAGACCACAGATCAAAGTTTACAAAACCAAAGGCACAATAACAAATGTGTCTGACTCTGATGATATGCTGTGAATTGGTTTCAAACTTGTGTCAGACCGGACTACAGCTGGGCAATACCTGGAACAATCAGCAAAGCCTTACAGTTTTCCTTGTCTCTAGTCTAGGTCTAGGGCAGGTCCTTCAGTCCTATGTTCTGTGCGGCAAGTGTCCTCCCCACTACTGTGCAAAACTTGGAACAATCAGCAAAGCCCTACAGTTTTCCTTGTCTCTAAGTCTAGGGGGGTCCTTCTTCAGCCCTATGTTCTGTGCAAGTGTCCTCCCCACTACTGTGCAATTGGAACAATCAGCAAAGCCCTACAGTTTTCCTTGTCTCTAAGTCTAGGGCGGGTCCTCCTTCAGTCCTATGTTCTGTGCAAGTGTCCTCCCCACTACTGTGCAAAACTTGGAACAATCAGCAAAGCCCTACAGTTTTCCTTGTCTCTAAGTCTAGGGCGGGTCCTTCTTCAGTCCTATGTTCTGTGCAAGTGTCCTCCCCACTGCTGTGCAATACTTGGAACAATCAGCAAAGCCATACAGTTTTCCTTGTCTCTAAGTCTAGGGCGGGTCCTTCTTCAGTCCTATGTTGTTCCTGTGAGTGTCCTCCCCACACCTGGGTCTAAACCGGATTCCCTTTCAACTGCTTGGGTTTGAGGGGCAGTCTACAGTACAAGGAATGTTGATTGCATGCTGGTGTCCACATGACAACTTATCTTGGGCTGATGCCCATCAGCCTTCCTGGAGCTGAGGGGTCGAGCTGACACAATGTGAACACACACACATGACTTCACCCCCTTCCCCCCATTCCATGTGCATGCCATGAGAATCCTGGCTTCCTTCCCAATGACACAAACAGGAATACTTTGCATCTACAAAGTTTTAAGCTTACACATTGTCTCTTAACTCAGAAGTAAAAATTATGCATTTGAATTTTACACTCTGTCACTAAACTCATAGTGTACATCTTGTAGTTAAATTCAAATTCAAGCAGTTAAACAAAACACACTGTCTTGTAACACTTAATAAAAATCACTAACCTGACACACTGGTTTAACTAACAAGCTGGTGACAACTTTCAATGGCCAAGTTTGTTTACTTTGAATACATTACAGACTACATTTCTGCAACACTGACAGCAAGCATTACAGATCTGACTGAGCAGGGCACTTAAAGTGTAACTACAGCAAACAAAGGATGACAACACAGCATGACAACACACCCCAAGGGATGAAAGTCCAGCATAGTAGGTTGAGGTAGGTAAGGAGCTGGTGGAGCTGGAGCGAGATCCAAACCCAGACCCACTGGAACTCAGTCCTGAGCTGTAACCACTGGACCCCAGGCCAGAGCTGTAACCGCTGGAAACCAGTCCTGAACTGCCCAGCCCTGAGCTCACTCCGCTCGATCCGTAGGAACCGCCGGACCCGTAGGAACCACCTGAGCCATATGAACCACCAGAGCCGTAAGGACTGCTGGAACTGTAGGAGGAACCACCGGAGCCATATGTGGAACCGCTGGAACCATACAAGCCACTTCCGCTCGATCCATACGTTGATCCGAGTCCAGTGGAACCCAGTCCAGAGTAGGAGGGTAGGGCGGGACTGTAGGAAGAGTAGGGACTACTGTACAGTCCACTCCCAGAGCCTGTCAGTCCACTGGAAATGCTGGACAGGCCGCTCAGTCCAGGCAAGCTGTAGCGGTTTGAACCGTACGACATGGCTGACTGAATCTGTGGGTGTGCACAAGGACATGCACTAACGCGGGGGACTTGCCGATTACTTTCCTGCTTTCTCCACACTTTAGTTTACCTGTACCTCCTTTCTCTGCACTTCAGCAACTATTTTGCTCTGTGGACTGTGGCACCACTTCATGGATCTCACCCCACCATGTTGGGGGTGAGAGAGAAAGCAAGAAAGAAAATAAATCACAAAAACCACGCTTCTTTCAGACGGGTTCCTTCTGAAGCTCACTGAGTGAGTTTCCTCCCTTCCATCACTGCCGAAAACAAATGAATGAGCTAATTAGCACACAGCACTGTTTGAAGAAAACTCGACACTGCTGCACAGGACAATGGATGTGACTCAAGACAGCCCAATGGGTGTGCACAGCTCCAAAACACAACTTCCAGCGAACACACTCCGATGATGCCTGCACACACACACGTGTTACCGACTAACCCACGGCATCACTTCAGCCCGGCAGCAGATTCTTCTCTGACATTGAGTTGCATTGTGGGCTGGCACCGGTCTCCCTCCTGACACGAAAACTCTCAAGAGAGTTGCAGGGTGCAAACTCTCTGGCATGTACAGGTAGGTAAGGTAGGGGAAGCGGAAAAGGCGAAGCACCTGTGGCAGCCTGGGCTGGCTGATTTCTCACACAGAGCTGCCCTGATGACTGTAATCCAGGGCTAGATAAGCAGCATGCCCTGCTGCCCCCACTGTGCGCCTGAGCGTGACTGCCATGCAAAACACTCCGGGTAACAGCTCCCCCCCTTCCCCTCCTCTCCCTTTGATTTCTTTCGGCCAGCCACCCCTGATCACCCTGGGGAGAATTCCTCAAACAATTCCAGACAGCTCTGCCCTGACGCTGGTGGTCATCACTTCTGCTAGCTTGTGGTTCCAGAGAAGAATAAGCCTCCCAGGAACACTGTTATTTCTTTCTGTACTGGTTCTAGGCAAATCAGTCCAAAGGGGAAAAGAAATAATTCAGGAACAGTGTCATTTGTGGGATTCAATTCCTGTGCGAAATGTTAAGACTGCTGGAGCAGGCTGGCCGCTGTACGAGAAAGTGCAAGGCGACAAATGGTGAGGTGTAGGATAATCAATTGTCCCCTCAAGGTTTTCACAAAGACTCAAGTCCCTCTCCGTGGAATGGCCTGGCCCCACTCAAGGGCAAGAGAAGGACCAGTTTGTACCCACATGTGCATAGTCTGTTTATTTTTCACACTGTCGACAGTGGGGCAAAACAAAACACTGCCCAGCCTGGTTGGTCACAATGCATCTCACGGATGGTGAGACTTTTGACAGGAAAACTCCCAGGGAACAAAGCACTGCCAAGGTTTCCTTTGGGGAGACCGAAAATGAAAGGTTGGTTGTCTGGCACCTTGAGTGTTTCCTCCCCACAGAGCTGTGTTATTTCCCTTCTCTCCCCTCCCTGTTTGTTGACTTCACAAAGGAGTGAGGAGAGCACAATTGACAGCTCCAAACAGGTTGCCGGGAAATTTTCGAAAAGCGGCTTCCCTCTCTAAACTCTGGATGTGTGTGTGTGTATAGGCAGAGACAGGTAGGTAGGTTCAGTACCAAAAGCAAATAGTACACACCGCAGAGCGCTAAGGAAGCATGAATCTTTCCTTCAAACTCGCACCCCCTTCAACACCTCAGTGGGCATAGCCTGCACGGCATGGGGACACAGAACAGGAAGACTCCCACCAGACTGTTCTATTTTGACCTTCAGAGGGGTGGTCGGGCCTCACCTGGCTTAACAGGGAAGAATCCTTAGAGGCTGAAAGTTTTGGCTTCAACAGAATCAGAAGCACAGGAAATTGCCACTGCACTATTCAAAGCTCATGCTTCTTCAGGGCACATGTTCCTGCTGCAACTGATGACCAGGCCAAGTGGACACTGACCAAGGGGGGTAGGGGGGAGGGGGGGTAGTGGACCATCAGCCGTGGTGAACAACTGGGTGAGTAACTTGGTGTTTTAGGCCCAGTCAACCATTAGGGTTATATCAGGGCAATAACAACTGGGTAAGACTAAGAGCTGCGTGAAGCCCCTGCCCTGAACAAAGTCTGCTGAAATTCTTACATCACTGACTCACTGGCTGCTTACACCATTGTCTGGTGGAAGTTTTTAAAAAATGTTTTTTTTATTTTATGGCAACAGAAATGAAAATTCTGAACCAAGAAGAACCAAGTAGGCAAATAAATAACCACCCCTTCACTTATCCCTCACTGTACAACAACAGCAAAAGCCCACCAACTCCTGTGCCTATGCCCTGGGGCAGCCTGCCTGCTGTCAGATTCCAGAAGTAGTCTGGCATTGTTGCTATAGCAATGACGGCTTGAGGAGGGGCAGGCACTGCAGTGTGCTTACTAATGGGCCCTTGCCGCATGGCACATGGCGCTGCCTGCCTCACAGGCACAGACAGCACTGTGCAGTTCAGCACCACAGGGTGGAGAGGCAGGTGGGCCACCAGGTAAAAAAGCAGGTGGACGGCCCCAATGTCAGGAAGGTCAGCCAAAACTGTGACTTCAGCCATTTCTGCAGCCCCCCCTCTACACAACACAAGAATCAGCCACTGCTTTTACCTAACTCATTTTTTTTTAATTATTCAAATACTTTTTACAGTTTGCTAGCTGGAGACTGATACTGTAGAGACTGGTCTTACAGATCTCTTCCCTCCCCAAGCCTCAGCTGATCAACATGGACTTTGATGCAGAATATGAACAAGTGACTGAGAGACATAGGTTTTGGGTCCTGCATCCCCTCAAAGTCAAACAATATCATGTGCAGCTCCCACTCGTGTTTGCCCTGATATGACTGCATTGGCTGACTGGGAGTAAACACCAAGTTACTTACTACCACTTGTGACCAATATAGTGTGATGGATATTCAAACTGAATCAGAATCAGAATAATTTATTGTCCCAGCACAAGTTTACAGGGAAATCCGGACCTGGAGAGAAATCATGGGAAGAAAACAATGGCTGGCCCAGTCTGAGAGAACTCTCTACACCAAGTTTAAAGGGGAACCAAAGCAAAGATGCAAGTTGGCCTGACAATGCAGAAAATGTTGCACATTTTCATGTTGCAGACTTCATACTTTTTTGTTTTCAGTTTGGGCTCCTCAGGGCACATCCCTGTTGGTTCTCTTTCTGTTACCAATGAAAAGCAGAGAAAGGTTGGCTCATGATATACATACATACTTCTGCCATACATTCTAATTCTGGCCTTGTTCATGACATCAGTGACACAGACTGCTGGGCACAAAATGGCAGCATTCCCAGTTCTTTTATCACAACTCTCAAATGTCAGTTTCTAACAAAGATGATCAGAAATTGAGTGAAAAACTGTAACTTGTGTATGTCTATTTAAAAATAAAAATAAACTATCAACAGGGCCCAGAACACTTCTTCACTTCAGTTCCCCTTTAAGGGACTTCACATAAAAGGATTTTCACAATCTCAGTTCTGCCTGTGGAAAACCCAGTCCACAACTTCCCCAACAGAACAATTTTCCACAAAGCAAGCTACCATGACAAAATTACTCACCATGATGGCCTTATATCAGATAATTAGAAAGAAAGATAACTGACCAGAAAAAGTGCCTGAAAAACTCGGTCATCATTAATCTTATATATCACCCCTCCTTACTTCAGAATGACTGAATCACTTTAAGAGTCTTTCACGTTACTGTGTTAACTAGTAACAGAGGTGTTACCCATACTATTGGTACATGAGACCCTGATGTCCTACAGAACCTCAACAAGTTTAGCAGGTTCAGCACCATTCAATATGTTCTATAGAATGTGCACATCCACATCTAGCTCTCAGAAATTCCTTCTTGAGTCTTCCCAAGGTCCCTCTGAGTGGAACCAGCTTCCACAGTGGCACACCAGAGCCCCTCCACCTGAGGTATTCGTGGACGGCCTTAGCACAGAAGTCCAGTGTCATCCATCGTCTGCTGTATAGCTAGCCCACCGGAGACTGTCTTGACCATTTTAAAACATTCTAAAGGACATTTTAATGGAAGGGGCCAGAACTGCTGTGCATGAGTGCATACGTTTCACTGGGCCACTAATGCTACACTATGTGAGCCCAGAACCCCACACAAGCGGTGAGTCTTGGACAAAAACTGTGTGTATGTGCATAAAACCTAAGCCCAGTTGCCATCAAAGGTAGCATATGCAGAGAACCAGTTCTGACCACTGTTGGCATGTGTTGTAATCCTTCAACAGGGATATACAGAGCAGTACACATGACACAAAATGGATGGAACCAAGACCACATTTGACCGGGTTTCTACAAACCAGTTCTTGACTACTGGAACTATGGATGCATAAAACCTTTTCATTCACATTGCCTCCCAAGTGCCAGAAAGCCATACCTTTCTATTTAAGTAATGATCTATCAAAATCTCCTTCAGGGCAAAATGAAGGGTACTGCTATGCTGTCTGCATAAATTTACACACAAGCTCAAGTGCAAGCTTGTGGGAGTGAAACAAGCCCTCACTTTAGCACACCCTCGTTCTCATCTCTCTGTTCTCCTTTCTCACTGCACAACCTGTATGCAGGGACCATTCTGCCCTGTCAGTCAGTTACACTGTGCTCTTTGTTTATTTCTGTCTGTATGCACTGTGTGTTGAATGCAGGCTGAAACGGAGTCTGGGAAAGGTGTGCCTGATAGTTCCAAGCTGAGGGTTTGTGAACAGGAATCATCCAGGAAATTCTTTTCAAATGGAGGTACACCTTTTACAGAAGCTGCATTCTCTAGTGATGCCCTGGAAGGAACAGGATAGACAGTGGAATTCAGGTGCAGAGGGAAACACCATCCAGCCATAAAACCTTAAGTGGAAGTTTCTCCCGATTTGGTGCAATTCAAAGTGTTGCTAACATATTATTTGGTGCAATTCAAAGTGTTGCTAACATATGATTATTTATTAATCAAACAGCAGCCAAAAAGAGCAAAATACAAACATGCACCTGCACAAAGAAATCTTGACTGATATATTATTTTTGACCCAGCCAGCATTTCTACGATAGGCGGGTCTAGGTCAACAAAACTGAACAACACCAGCAAGAACATTTTGCAAAAATCCCCTGCATACGAAAACCATGACAATTCAAGGGGCCCCAGACATGAGGCCCACATGTCCAGTGTTCCCATTCTAACCACTGTATTAATAACTTGTGTCAAATTATACAGTAAGGCTAAAGCAGCACCCAGAGCAAACAATGCCAGTCAGTCCCATTACTATTAGAGTGCAGCATTTTAGTGTAAACTACTAAAGCTACCATGGTGCAACAGGGAACGCCTATTAACTTGGCCCAGGCAGCCAGGGAACTTTCTCCTACCCTTCATTTACTTCCATCTGCTGAGGTCTTTTATGTGGGTTGCGGGAAGCACACGGGCCTGAATGCTCTTCATTTTTATCTGAGAGACCGTACGTGCAGTTCAGATTTCCTACTAAAAAGTACTAGGCTTGTAGATAAGTGTGCAATTCTGAGCCAGGATCAAGCTAGAACTGTGCCAGCGACCTACTCAGTGCTAAACACTACATCATGAATGGGGTGGGGGTGGGGGGGCAAGGGAACCTTTTGCAGGGATGCAAGTGAGGCTCGGAACCGGGTCTTGCAGATTTTGATTTTTTGTTTGCAAACAGATTCTTAAAACTAAGAAGAGGTGATGCCTTGTTACTACTTTTCATACAATAGCTACTTGACACATTAGAAGCACAATGATTTCTCTCTCTCACTCCAGACTTTGCAGTGGTCAATTTTTGAAGAAATCTGGATTCCGGCCCTCCACATGCGAACACGCTCTTGGTCTCTCAGCTGTACCATCAGTTTCACTGGTGCCAACAGAAGAAAACCGCTACAGTTCTCCCTGTGCACGCTTTGCCCAGAGTCCCCCCACAATGACTCCATCCACCAAGCAAAGTCAATGCTCGTTCACTCACAGCAGAATGAAGGGAGGGAGAGGGCTTGACCAAGTTCAAGAGAGACAACGGAGAGCCCCGTGACTGAACCAGGCAGAGTCAGCCACATGGGAGCTCAATATCTTAACCCCTCATCTGCCAGTGCTTCTTGCGAACATGATAACAATGAATGTATTTATACAGAGCAAATCTTGTCCATAGAAACCATTCTAAGCACATATGCACACACACACACACACACACACAAGCATACTGACTATACAAAGTTGAATTTACACATCTTATAATAGGCATCCAACAGACGTGAGACAGATGAAGACAGCAGCATGGAACGGAAAACATGGCAGGTCTGTAGTATTGGGAAAAGAAATGTTTTAGGTTACATTTGCCTGAGTCCAGAGAGTGTTTCTGTCAGAGAGGAAAGGGAAGGCCATTCCATGTTGATGGACCAAAGACACAAAAAGGCACGGGAACCAACAGTGGAGAGTCTGGTGTGAGGAATCTGGAGGCTGAGAGTGTCGGAAGCAGAGTGGACAGTCTGGGAGTGTGTGTAAAGTTCAAGACAGTCACAGACATAAGATGGAGCAGTGTGTGTGATACATTTATAGCAGACAGTGTTTATCTTGTACTGAATTCTTGGCAAGTTGGCAGCATTTGCATGGCATTAGCAATGTGTTTGCTGCACTGATTTACTAAAGCAAAATGCAGGTTATGTTTCCAATCCACATGCATGCAAATACCAAGTTCAACTTCAACATGAACACAGTGGCAGAGCTTCCATACACACACAAATTTCAACATGAACACAGTGGCAGAGCTTCCATACAAACACACAAACACCAAGTTCAACATGAACACACTGGCAGAGCTTCCATACAAACACCCAGTTCAACATGAACGCACTGGCAAACCTTCCATACAAACACCAAGCTCAACATGAACATGCTGGCAGAGCTTCCATACAAACACCAAGTTCAACACAAACACACTGGAAGAACTTCTGTACAAACACCAAGTTCAACATGAACACACTGGCACAGCTTCCATACAAACACCAAGTTCAACATGAACACACTGGCAGAGCTTCCATACAAACACACACCAAGTTCAACATGGACACATAGGTTGAGCTTCCATACAAACACAAACATCAGGTTCAACATGAACACACTGGAAGAGCTTCCATACAAACACCAAGTTTAACACAAACACACAGGCTGAGCTTCCAAACAAACACAAACACCACGTTCAACAGGAACACACTAGTTCAGCTTCCATACAAACACCAAGTTCAACATGAATACACAGGCTGAGCTTCATAGATACAAGCACAAAGTTCAACATTAACACACACTGGACAGAACACTTTTAGATCAAGGTCCAGCAGACACATTCTGACTGTGAGGCAGACAGGTCCATGCGCATGTTGATATGGCTAAATTAGCATTCACATCAGCACTGTAATAATTATAATAATGTACTGTACCTCTGATGACTCCTCCTTCTCCTGATCCTCTGGCTTGTTCTCTTTGCCTTTCTCTTCTTCTCCCTGCCACAGATATGACACAAACAAACGGTCAAACGCTGACACCAAGCAACGGTCAAACATAATGACCAAATGTTCACACACACACAACACATACACAGTTCAAGCTTCTTCCTACTAGTCAGTGGACAACCCAAATCAGGATGTTCTACTTCCTCAAAGTGCTGATCCACATGATGTTGATGACTGTCAAATTCTACATCAGTATTAATAATAATAATAATACACTTATACTGATTCAACATTACTATCTTTAATGACCGTTAATTCTGCTTCAATGATCTGGACTTGGGAAGGGATGGTGGTGGTGGTGATAGGGGTGGGGTTTTGCATATATCGATATGATTACAGGGCTGAATGCACACAAAGGAGTGTAATTACGTGGATAATTAACATGTGAACTGCTTCAATGCCTGGAGGGTAAAAACGGGGGAAGAGGCAGTTGCAACATTATAATAATAATAATAATAATAAAACAACATTCATGCCATCGACTGTGTACCACATCTGATTTCTCCCTAACATCTCTTACCTCAGTGTTAACACAACCAAAACTGAACTGCAGTTGACAGTATATTAACTACATAACCAATTCTCTGCGATAAAGATATACAATAAATCCCTCCTTCCATGGAGGCAGTGGTGAGAAGCAGCCTGCATGTGAAAAGAAGAAGGTAGATGGCCATGTTATGTACTCACGGGTATATAATTGATGCCTGTGGACCGCCGCTCTTGTCGCTTTCGTCTGGCCTTGATTGCAGCAGTCTCCTTCCTCTCTTCCTTCTCCGTGCCAGGTGCTGGAAAACACACACGCTGTCACTAGTCACTCTCCTACAGTATGGACAGAACAGTGTGTTCTGCTGCAGGCACACACCTCAAGTGTACGTCTGGCCTTGATAACATGTGTGTGTTTTCTCTCATCTATGTCTGCAATAGTGGCTGTTGAAAGCACACACACACACACACACACACACAAAAATAATCAACAACCTTGCTTCCCCCACCCCCTTGCACACAGTCCAATAATAATATTACAACAGAATCACACACAAAAAATACCTTATTGACAGCCTGTTGTGTGACACTACGTGAGCAGTACGAGAGAGAGAAGAGAGAGAGAGAGAGAGAGAGAGAGAGAGAGAGAGAGAGAGAGAGAGAGAGAGAGAGAGAGAGAGTTTCCCACAACTCTATGAAATGAACAATGGATGCCACCCTACCACATTCTGTCAAAACAGCACCAATATTACTTATCATGCATTACACCATGCATGCAATACTACAACTATTTGCTTACATTCTTTTTTTGTTTCTCTTGTCTCCTCCTTCTTCCTGTCATCTTCTGGTGTAGACTCTGTCTCGCCATTTCGCAACCTGCTACGCAGTGAGGCAGAGCGCGACAGACCCGTGCTGCTGCTTAGACTAGATGTGTTGATGTCCGACGTGGAGAGAGCATTGCGTTGACTACGAGGTACATAGGCTGTCACACACACAAACAAAACACTGCTGTAAAACATAACCTTTTTCAGGTTACAATGATTATTACAATGACCATAACTTTGATAACTGTAAGTCACACTTTCAGTTCATAAGAGCATTTACTCCTGTCTTTTAAATAAGCTTTTGAGGCCTACTGGACACATTTTTTTTTCAACCCTTTTCAACTGCAGCAACAATCCCCTACTTGTTCTAGTCTGAATTTCTTTTACCAACAGAGGAGGCTACTAATTGCTAATTGGATTTTAACATCCTGTCAACCGCATAGGGTCTCATATATATATATGTAAATAGACCCTTTCCCAAGTCAAATCCACACAATCAATCCCTACACAAATGTAAAACATACATGTACACAAACATCACACACTTTTTTAAAGAGTTATTCCATTTCTATCCATTCCCTTCTTATATATTTCTTTAATCTGGTACTCATAAATCAGACAGGATGGTCTTGATATCAGCATAAACACTTTTTTAATAAGCGCAAAGGAGATGACTCAAAGAGCTTACATGATGTGATGTCTGACGATGAAGTGCCATTGTTTGTTGCTGAATCCCTATCTTCCCGTGGCCTTCGAAAACTGGATCGTGTGGAGTCTCCCTGAAACACAATGTCTGTCTGAAACACCAGCCCAA
Source organism: Alviniconcha marisindica (assembly GCA_018857735.1). Taxonomy (NCBI): domain Eukaryota; kingdom Metazoa; phylum Mollusca; class Gastropoda; family Provannidae; genus Alviniconcha; species Alviniconcha marisindica. The sequence continues at coordinate 313,432 of JABMCL010001248.1, forward strand.
GCAGGATATGCTGAACTCTGTCTTCAGTCCATATCAAGTACTATCATACTGCCAAGTAACAACATGCTAGAGCACTGGTGCGTTAGTGAGAAAACAAGCCTAGCTTACTTGAGACTTAGCAATCCACGACATAAAATAAAGATTTGTCGCATAAAAATAAGATTCATTGCATAAAAATAAAAGTGCTTTCTATATTCATTGGGGCTATGGTTTCATTGTGAGGCTCATCTTGTCCGTCTCAAACTGCCCTAACCCATAGCACACAAACATACACACACACATTCACCCCTAACCACTCACTCCATTTCCCTCCTTCTCCAGACATGAAATGGTGGCATGAAAATCACCTCAAATACCTCCACAAAGGTGAAAGCATTGACGTCCTCATGCTCTGGGTCTGACTATGGTAGCAGGCAACTAGTCAAATGATAATATTGATATCACACAACTGTCTGAAGGATCTCGTGCCTGCTCTCTCTCTCTCTCTCTCTCTACAATTCACCAAGTGAATGAAAGCAGTGTTGGGGCAAGATTAGTGCTTCTGTTTTACCATTCTCTGTGTGTGACTGCTTCATTGCCTAAATGTAGATCACAATGTACTGCCTTATCAAAATCAGCATGCTTCTTAACCTTTTGTGTGTTCTGATCTTGTTCCGGTGTGCTAGCATTCACTTTTGTGTGTGTGTGTGTGCGTGTGTGGGGGGAGGGGGGGGGGGCAGAAAATGGTGCTGCAGCTCTATAGCTCACATAATTCTCTTTAGCATATTACACAAGCTACATGCTGACAAGGCATGTTCATAATCTCCATGTTTACCAAGAGTAACAGCAATACAATCACAGGAAATGTCTGAGCCAAATCTGAGCGTCCCCAGACCATGGGAGGGCAATGCATGGTGATGATGCATGCACATTTCTCCCTGGCTCTTGATACGAAGTGGTCCAGGGATGTGAAAGCCCCAAGACTAAGTGATCAGACAGTAATACAGCCACTGAAAATGTCTGCTGTCCTAAGACACTCTTCTCAGTCAACCAGGCTGAGCACCACTCACTCTGGTTCGTCACAGATAACCACGTCTAGAAAATATGTAAAGTGTGAGATGCAATTTTTCTGAGCCTCTCCTGGCCATGGACCTGAGCCCCTCGCTCATGACCCCCCCCCCCCCCCCCCCCCCCCCAATTGTACAACACACTGGATAGATCCCACTCTACGTTTTCAAGTTCCAAGATTACATGTGGCTGAATCTTGTGACCAAGCTGGGAAAGGCGTGAAGACTGCATCACAAGCTGTCTGTTTAATAAGATGTGTACAGGAGGGGGGTATCAACATCACTCAGGTCACACACTGCCATCTGCTGTCATTTTTGTTCATCTCTACTTCCCTCCACACCAGTTCCCCTGTCTGTTTTTCACATTGATGTTAACATTTTACAAGAGCTGGGTGAAAATTACAGGAGACTTTTCCTTATTTTTTCTTTATTTTTATATGTTTTTTATTTTGTTTTAAAGTTAGGCACCAAGTGTAAACTCATACACCCATCTTTAGCACTGCATAAATCCTGTGAACATCCACACTCACATCTCTTCTATCCAGTCTCTTCCAATGCAAAGCATCACGCACGCCCTAACAGAGCAACCACAGACTATCTTCTATCTGGTTTCTTCCAGTGTAAACCATCATGCATGCCCTAACAGAGCACCCAGATACACTCTTCAATCCAGTCTCTTCCAATGTAAATCATCACGCATGCCCTAACAGAGCACCCAGATACACTCTTCAATCCAGTCTCTTCCAATGTAAACCATCACGCATACCCCAACAGAGCACCCAGACACTCTCTTCAATCCAGTCTCTTCCAGCTTAAACCATCACACACATACAGTAATTTTAGGCTAAGTGTAGAAGAAGTAAAAACAACAACAATAAGCAAGTAATTAATTGCCGAGGCATTATATTTAGATCGGGAAAACCTTAAACAGGGTAAATCTGACTGGGGAGGAGGAAAAGAGAGTCCTAGTCCTTTTATAAAGAGCCTAATGGGTGCGTCAGTCCTCCCCAGAGCTGGGTCTGATTTTTGGCCACAATGCTAAGCATACGCTACTAACAGAGCATCCAGCTACCGTCTCCTATCCAGTTTCTTCCAGCGTAAATCATCACACATGATCTAACGCAGCACCCAGACACACGCTTCTAACTGACCCTACTAGGTAAATCACCACACGTTCCCTCACAGTACACACAAACACTCACATCCAACCGATCTTCAAAATTGCGGCGTCGGTAGGAAGAAGTTTCTTCACGCAAAGAATCCCTAGAGGAGAGATTACTAGTTCTGTCTCTGTCGTTGTGTAAGGAACTGCTGATGGTGGAAAGGGAGGAAGAATGGGGGGTTGTAGTTGTTGTTGTTGCTGTCGTTGTCGCTGTTGTTGTGTCTCGCTGGGAGTCTCGTATTGAGGAGCGCGAGGACGACGTCGTGTCTTCAGTGGAGTTTTTCTTGCTACCGTCACCCTGCCGTAGAACTTCCTCCGCTTTCTCAATGTCTTCCAAACTGACACCCTGTTGATGGAAACAACACAGGTGTTAACAGAAACAGCAGTTCGCAGCCTGAACACAGTGTGAATGTGCTGTGTCTGTGTGTGTGCGTGCGCGTTTTTTCATACAATACTTTATGTAAATTGTTTTGGTATGACTGTGCTCCACATGTGGATAAAATATCGTGTTTAGGTTAATATGTATCATGTGAGCACTTAGGGCATTAACGAGTGCATGATAACTGTACATTATTATTATCTGAGTGTGTGGGGGGTTGTTACTTGTTGCTGTATGCATGCATAGTACATGTTCAGTGTACTGATTTTTGTGATACCATACAGTGTCCTGAGCTCAACATTTTTCATTGGGTATAGCGCTATAAAAGAGATATTACTATTGTTAAGACTATAACAAGTGCTGTCACAGAACTACAAATCAGGAACTGTGTGTTATATGAAGTGGATTATGGCAAGTGGCTGACCTGCAGTGAAACTACAGGACACAAACAATGAATGCAGGTAAACACATGTGCGCGTGCACACACATACACACACATGCGCGAGTTGCACTAGCTGCAGGACTTCACATAGCATGACCCCACAATAGTACTGTCATAAGCTAACATAACAAGGTAAAGAAAATGTCACATTTGTTGACACAAAATTACATTAACAGTCAAACCAACGCAAGGATGTCAACAGTGTCAGCCTGTTTTCCCAAATGTAGACATTGCATAAATCTACTGACAAATTTACAGAACTACTGAACTAGATGTGACATCCCCTACAAGAAGAAAAAAGTATACTGAGTAAAGTCAAACAAAGCACCCACCCCCCACCCCCACCCCCCAAAAACCCCCATCAACACCACCAAGTAACTAACTTTGTGTTTTACACCCAGTCAACTATTATGGTTATATCAGGGCGATCCATTCAAGCAACAAACCGATAACAACAGCAACACCAAACAAAACATGGCCACACTCAGCCTAACAGTGCAGTACACCAGCATACCTGTGTTGATCGTCTGGTCTGCCTGGCATGCTTAGCTCGGGCCTTGCGTTGGGTTTCCGTCTCCTCATCGCGCTTTGGAGGCTCGTACGACCTTGAAACACACAAAACATGGTGGTTAGTTACAAGGCAGGGCAAGTAGCAGCAGCCTAGGACAGACTGCAAAGCCTGTTTCTGCAGGGCCACAACTTGTGTTGCAATGCCATGAATATACACGCATACAGGAACCAGCACCGGCTGAAGTAACAACAGAGAAAAACTGTCTTGTGTGATGAAGCCAAGAGGGCTCGCAAATTCTGTAAATCCTCCTACAAACTTGTTCTTAAATTGTTTCAGTTAACTATGTGCTGTGCTGTGTTGTGCTGTGTGTGTGTATGTGTATGTGTGTGCATGCGTGCGCTCTCTCTCTCATGTAGGTCTTGTTGTTTAGCTTCTTGTAATTTGAATTGCTTGTAATTATTGCTCCTGTCATTTTCCCTTTGTGGTGTCTCAACTCTTGACATGGATGCAGTATTGATTTGAATTCTGTACAGTGCACTGAGCTCAATTTTTATATTAGAGGTTTGTGCATACTTGACCTGTTCCTGTCCTATATTGGTCCATGGGATAAACCCCCCTCCCCCCTTAAAAAAAAAAAAGAAGGGAAAAATCCTAATCTGTGCAATCTGGTGATTAACCAGCCACTGTCAGGTCATGTTACTAGGAACAGCTTTTGTGATGGAACAATAAATGAAAAGCACACTTCAAGAAATGTTATAGTAGTTTCTTTTCAGTGTATTTTGATTCAATCCAGCTTGCATTTTTCTGGAAACACAGACACACAAACATGTAAGCACGCACACACACACATACACTTGTGCACTGCAATCCATTCAGGCACAGACAGCCAAGTGATTGCATGCAGCTTTGAGAAACAAAATATCAAACAAAAACCTTAGGGTCTCTACTGGAATCCTTTCAGTCATAGCTGGCAAAACATTTGCATGCAACTTCGAAAACTCCTTTTTTTTTAGGAAGAAAAAAAGGAGAAGAAAATCAAAATCTGGACAACTAAATGCAAGTGAATGCATAAAACATGTCAAATTATCCCAATTGAATACCTGTGGCAGAAATTTGGAACCTTATGAACACTATCCAAATTTAGCACCTGTACAAAGGTTGAACCTGACTGCACCAGAAAACGCCCATTTCAGTTACAACTTTTCCAATGGTACTGTACACCTGAAATGTGACCCAGATCACTCAGACTGGCATAAGAGTGTAAAGCTCATGGAGCTTATAATCAGGAGTTTGACCGCTGATCCAAACAGTCTAAAAAATAAAAAATAAAAAAATAAAAATAAAAGCTAATGGTAGTTTTTACATAGCCCAGCAAACATGTCACTTTATCCCTACTAAACATATGCCAAATGTCACAAGAAGCAGTTTGTTAATGCTCTTGTCAATGTGTGTAACCACCACACAAAATCTGGACTTAATCGCACCAGAATTTATCAAACACACATTAGTGTTTAACCTTCATACCACCCAGTAACACTGAAATCAGTTCAAGACCATGAAAACTGGGCGGAACAGAGGTCATCAATACCACCATGCAAAGTCTGACAGATACTGCTCACACAGTCTGCAAGTAAAAAGCCTGTAATCATATTGTAGCCGCAGACAGCCTCATCACAAGGCAGGTTCAGATTGTTGCTACAGCCAGCCTCCTCACGAGGCAGACATTCATCACGTGGCACCACGCAAAAAAAAATTCACGCATGTCAAAAAAAATTCACTATAACCACAGCTCATTGAAACAGTAACAAGGTCACTTCCAGCACCTTCTGAATACTGAATTGGTAGTGGTGGAGGTGGTGACTACGGTGGTGGTGGCAGTGGTGGTGGAAGTTAGGGGGGAGGGAGAGACTGAGGAGGAGGAGGAGGAAGGGGAGATGGCAGAGATGGTGGAGGCGGGACGGTTTATCCGACTGTTGCTGCGACCATCCCGCTCTTGCTCTTTCTGCTGACTGAGCTCCTGCTGGCGCTGGTAATAAGGCTTGTACCCTGAACGCGATAAGTAATCACGATATGGGGTGTAGCTGCTCTGGCCGGCCGACCAGCTAAACCTGAAATCACACAAACCAAACCAAAAACGCACACTCACATGCAGTAACTCCATGCAAAAGGAAAATATCAAAATAAATGAAAACAGTGAAAACAAAAAGAAATAAAATGGCACTCAGGGTCACAGCAAGTTAAAAAAAAAATATTACTAAAACTGAAAGCAAAGTCACAAACATCTAAGTCAATAAGCAAAGACCACAAAGACTGAGGTAAAGAAATGTTAAAATTTTTTTTTCTTCAAAAAGCTTCTTTTTAGAATTTATTGGAAATTATTTCTGCATAAATCGTAAGCTGAAAGTGTATTGTGTAACCACCATCAACAAAATGACATGGAAACTAGTCACTCACAATGTAATATTTGTTCTTGCTGCTGATTTACCATCATAAGCTGTTTAAGACACCCTCAGATTAAAATTTTCCAGTCTCCATTTTCTAAGTAGTGGACAAATGCTACACATTCACGAATAACTGTTAAGTACAGTTGTAAAGTCAGACAATTACTGCCTTTTTTCTCTTCTACAGTTCTAGCTCTTAAATTATCTTGTTTTGCTGCAGAAATCTTTGTTCAAATGAGAATATCTGGGGTTCTTGAATGTCATCATTCCTCACAGTCAATCACGCACAATCATGTTGTCATTTTGCCATGGATGTCCTATGATGCCATAAGGACAGGGAAAGCATTAAAGGCAATTAACACAACTGTCGTTTCAATCAATTCTGCCAATTTGTCTGGCAATCAGTGGAAAGTATGACAGTGGACTTATCATCAAGCTCTTTTTCTTCTCTTTTTTCTTCTTTTTTAGTTTAAGGAACAATATGGGCACAGTGCATCATCTACATGGACAGCAGAATTCAAGATTCCACCCCTTATTAGAGAAATGAATGGACCTATCACTAATGACAGTAACAGAATCGCTTGTCACTCTTACTCTGGTGACTTGGGGCATGTCTGACAAATACATCACTATGCCAGTACTGACTCCTTCCCCACTGCAGGTCAGGACACACTTTTAATGTTAAACCATGGTGAAATAAAGCTGACAGCAGCTTTCGAGTTCAGTTTCAACACTCCCTTCACTAGGCCAAGATGCTGTCCAACACCCTAAGTGCAGTGCACATAAATGCACCAGTCAGTCAACACCCCATTCACTAGGCCAAGATGCTGTCCAACACCCTAAGTGCAGTGCACATAAATGCACCAGTCAGTCAACACCCCATTCACTAGGCCAAGATGCTGTCCAACACCCTAAGTGCAGTGCACATAAATGCACCAGTCAGTCAACACCCCATTCACTAGGCCAAGATGCTGTCCAACACCCTAAGTGCAGTGCACATAAATGCACCAGTCAGTCAACACCCCCTTCACTAGGCCAAGATGCTGTCCAACACCCTAAGTGCAGTGCACATAAATGCACCACTCAACACCCCCTTCACTAAGCCACGATGCTGTCCAACACTCTAAATGCAGTGCACATAAATGCACCAGTCAGTCAACACCCCCTTCACTAGGCCAAGATGCTGTCCAATACCCTAAGTGCAGTGCACATAAATGCACCAGTCAGTCAACACCCCCTTCACTAGGCCAAGATGCTGTCCAACACCCTAAGTGCAGTGCACATAAATGCACCAGTCAGTCAACACCCCCTTCACTAGGCAAAGATGCTGTCCAACACCCTAAGTGCAGTGCACATAAATGCACCAGTCAACACCCCCTTCACTAAGCCACGATGCTGTCCAACACCCTAAGTGCAGTGCACATTAATGCACCAGTCAGTCAACACCCCCTTCACTAGGCCAAGATGCTGTCCAACACCCTAAGTGCAGTGCGCATAAATGCACCAGACAGTCAACACCCCCCTTCACTAGGCCAAGATGCTGTCCAACACCCTAAGTGCAGTGCACATAAATGCACCAGTCAACTCCCCCTTCACTAGGCCAAGATGCTGTCCAACACCCTAAGTGCAGTGCACATAAATGCACCAGTCAGTCAACACCCCCTTCACTAGGCCAAGATGCTGTCCAACACCCTAAGTGCAGTGCACATAAATGCACCAGTCAACACCCCCTTCACTAGGCCAAGATGCTGTCCTACACCAGTCAACACCCCCTTCACTAGGCCAAGATGCTGTCCAACACCCTAAGTGCAGTGCACATAAATGCACCACTCAACACCCCCTTCAGTAGGCCAAATGCTGTCCAACACCCAAGTGCAGTGCACATAAATGCACCAGTCAACACCCCCTTCACTAGGCCAAGATGCTGTCCAACACCCTAAGTGCAGTGCACATAAATGCACCAAATTCAACACCCCCTTCACTAGCCAAGATGCTGTCCATAACCCTGGGTGACAGGCACATTCAACAAGTAGATCACACCCCCATTCACCCCAGCATGAATGTCTCTTACTTTCACCCTTAACAAATGCACAAAATGCACACATCACACACACACCACTCACACACACAACGCCAACACCCAAGTGCCAGGACAACAACACAAGTCAACACCCACCTTCAAGGCCAAGACGTCCAACACACCTAAGTGCAGTGCCACATAAATGCCACCACTCAACACCCGCCTTCAGTAGGCCAATGCTGTCCAACACCCAAGTGCAGTGCACATAAATGCACCAGTCAACACCCCCTTGACTAGGCCAAGATGCTGTCCAACACCCTAAGTGCAGTGCACATAAATGCACCAATTAGGATATCACCACTGGCATCACTCAGCACTGTCTTTATTTGTCTCTGGGTGACTTTGGGACACATTCAACAAGTAATGAAAGGCACTCATCACGACACCAACACTCTCAGCTTGTAATGTCTCTCTATTTAGTGGTTAGAAATGCACACACACACACACACACACACACACACAACACACACACACACACACACACTGACACAGAGACGACAACAACATCAGGAAATGTCTTATCACTACACCAACTGCAATTCAAAACCGAAGACGTCCAACAACACCAGCACTAATCCACAACATACAAAAGGCCACACAGCAACCGCACCTGTCTCCTGGGCGAGAGTCTGTGGAGACGTCGGAGGTAGAGGAGGTGACTGACGAGGTCAGAGATGAGGTGCTGGACAGGCGTGCATTGATTCTGTCCTGCAACTGGTGGAAAGAAAAAATATACTCTGTTAGTTTTACACATTTCTCTCCATTTCACCTCTGTCAATACCAGTAATGGGCATGGGGGTTGGATTAAAGAAAAAGAGAGACATAGCACTCAAATATAGATAGATGTGACCAGGTCTCACAAACTGAGTCCTAACTCACTGTAAGTATGACTGTGGCACGCAAGAAGCATTCCCATGCCCTCAAAATGACCTCCATTTTCAAACTGAACACCAAATATTTTTCGTTTAGTAATTACAAGCTTAACTCAAATGCAAAATGTCAATACATTTTACATTCTTTCAAACTATATTATATAAAATAATAAATATCTCAAAGCAGCAAAATGAATTCGGACTTATTTTGTAACAAATGGTCACAATTACCTCACATGTAATTTATAAATTGACCAATTCAGACAATCATTCAATAATTCAGAAAAATCAACAACCAATTGAGAACAATATATAAGTGATACCATTTCCTGCAACTTAGCAGTCAATTCGTCTACAAAACATTCTGCTTAGAATTTACTTCATTCTCATTTCTTGAGGAGTGTCACTATTCAAACCTGTTTAGCACAGGAGAAGAAAAAAAAATTGCAGTAATCTAAAGCAATGCCTGCAATGTTACCTAATTTCATCACATACCTAAAAAAATTTAAAAATATATGATTAATAAACATAAGTAAAGGCAAAGAAATCAGTAAAACATACATCAAGAGAAAGGAAAAAATGGCTCCCATCAAAACCTTTAGTAAAAAGGGAAAGAAGAAAGGTAAGAAGAAGAAAAAAGGATAGTGTTTTACTGTAACATGACTGCTTTAAGAATTGCGCACATCCTAAAATAAACTGCTTTTTTTCTTTTTTCTTTTTTTTCTTCTTTAGGTGTATGGAAAAAAAACTGTTATTAAAAATAAAATAAAAAGATAGGAGGAAAAACACTGAAAAATGAGAACAAGACATTGGAGGGGAAAAAAAAGGGGAGGGGCTGGGGGTGGGGGGTGGGGAAGGAAAAGAAACCAACGCAGACTGTCAAAAACAAACCCCCAAACCACTTTCAAAAATGAGCCCTTTGTTTTGAACTTTCCAGTCACACCCAGGGACATTGTTAACCAGGCATGTGTACAAAGTTATTCAGAGTGCAATCTGGGTGCAAAGCCAAAGGCGCAGTTAGTCGCATCACAGTTTGCCACTGTACCAAAGTACTAGTGCTAGTACTAGTTCTGCCTCTGTACTATGAGTGAAGCGGTGCTTTGGGTCAGAAACGAGCTTTGGTCCAACTTTCATCCTGTAAGTGACTAAGCTTCAGTGCAGGCATAAATGAAGTGGTTTGCTGGAAGTGACACAAAACATTCGTTTGTGCAGAGAACATGTTAACAACATGCTGAATGTCTACCAAATGCAAATCACCCATAGTATATATATATATATATATATATGTATGTATTACATGTATACCTTCAGAGCACTTTGGGGAGTTACAGAAGGTGAGTGGACAAACTCACTGTACAGTGTGTGTTGTTATTGTTGTCTTTTTACTCTACATTGTGTTTCCCTTGCAAATGTTACTGCTGGTTGGACTGATCAAAGCTTCTTAAATGATTTCATCTGTTCTACTCTATCCTGGTGAGCAGTCAATGAAGCAAAGAAATTACTAGCAATATGCTACTGAATATAATTGATTCATACTTGAGTTTAGGGTAATTGAAATGCAGAAAGCAGACTTTGTTTTCCTATCAGTGTTACTTTCACATGCGTACTACAATGTTATGCGAGCAAGTTTTCAAACAGCGCTAAACTGAGACAGCATTCTGTATCTGGCGGCTAAAACCTCTCACAGCCACTCTCCATCCTCATCCAGCATGTCACCCTGCACTAACAAAATGATGAAACGCACATTCCTGCTTCCCTTCCGTCAGAATCATGCCAAAGCTGGACTGAAGCTAATCACGATTTGGTAAACCTTTAAGTTTTAATGGCAAAATGTCAAATTTCATGCAGAAAAAAAGATGGTTCACACTATAAGAACAGAAAAGAAACAGCACAGTTGTCCAACATATATCCCCCCACCCCCCCAAGTGTGTTGACAGGGGCATCCACTCACAATCTCTATCCTGTTATCGAGTGCTAGGCGTGGACTAGAGGCGGAGCGGGGGATTGATTTGTCCTCATTCTCGTTCATTTGTTCATGCACCATGCTTGTGCTTGTCGTCTTGCGCAGCCCTCGTCGCCATGAGGGCACAGTCAGCTCGTTGGTGCTCGTGGCGCCCGTGTCATTTTTGCTGATGTCCTAGTGGACAGAGAGGGAGAGAAGGGCATGCCTTGCGTCACTACACACAGCATGTCTAGGCAAAAGGCCTGGTCTCGCCATGCAGTCTAACAGGGCAAACCAATACAACGCAGGGAAAAGGTTAGTCGACACAAAGTCCCCATCTTTCAATGGCAATAATTTTTATGATCATCCTGTCTGGTCACATAGTATGCACAAATACAAATCTCACTTCTGAATGCCCTCTTAACCCCACCCACCTTGAAAAGAAAAACACCATAGACTCTTCCTCTTATAAAATGTGTGTGTGTATATATATATACAAATAATACATATATATGAAATATTCCAACATAATTTTGAAGTAGGTTTTCTGTTTATTTCAAATGCTGCGTCTGTAATACCATCCACCCTCTAACTCATCACTGTGAACTGAGAACTACTTTTCGTATACCCGTAAATCCCTCTTCTTAACATCAAACAATAACACTACTGTTCTCTTGCTTTGGTCCCATTATCATTAGTAAAGCAAAGAAGAAGAAAAATGGCAGAGCTGGAGAGCACCAGTTAGCCAAGATAACCAACCAAACCTAAAAGGAAATACTAAAACTGATATACAAGCAGAAAACACACACACACACACACACATGTAAACAAACACACCAAAGGCAAAGCAATCTGTTTGTCAGCAAATTTGTTGTGACCAGAGGAAAAATGTGACCAGATTAAAACCTAAAACGGTAAGAACCCTAAACCCAAAACAACAAAAAGTATCCACTATACACAGAAAGACTCTGGGTCAACAGATCAAGTGACTGAGGAACGGGTTAATGCCAATTTTTTATTTTTTTATTGTGCGTTTACTGATTGAGCCCTGGAATGAAGAAAATGAAAGACAGTGAAATATTTTTATTGGCTGAATGATTCAGCTGAGCCACAGGGTAAGTAGGTGCTTTATAAACTTCAGGTCTTTTTAAAGTTCCTAAACAGTAGAGAGGGCTCACCTGAACACTGGTGCAAAGCAATCAGCCACAGAAAATGACTAAGACAGTTTGAAACAATCTATACATTTTAACCCGGTCCAGCAGAGTGGTTCTTCCCATTGCATTAACCCCACACAAAAACTTTCCCTCATGAACTTGTGCTACAAGACCTTCAGAACAGACCCAATGCAGCCAGTACTTAATTTTCTAATTTTTAAAGCAACATTACTGGGCCATCCGCCAAGAACTGTGGATCCATCTTCAGATGTCCTGCAGCATAAACTGTTGCTCAAAAGATTCTGCAGCGGTCCTGCTAGCTCCTATGTTTAATGATCCAAAAGATCATGGGCATCATGGGGAAAGATCCAAAAGCTTCTGTCTTGTCACATTTTATCTGTCACATCCTTCCATGCAAAAGCATCAAAATGTGGGACCACTGGAGCAGGGTATAAGAACTAATCAACCCAATGATGCTTTCCTCTCGCAACAAAGTTGACCTGTTGCAGCAAACTGGTGGAAACCAGCGCTGATGTGGTCTGTGAGCAGTCTGTCATAATCCATTGCCTGGAGGGAGGTCAGGACTGCAAGCGCAGAATCTTGCAATCTGCAACCCTCCCCCCATCCCCCTCAAACAATTTCTGGTTTATGGAACCACTGAGATGTTGGGTAAAACCAACTGTGAAAGGATCACCCTGTTCCGCTGTGAAAATGAGATTGTTTCAAAATGTTCTGGTCTCTCTCCACAGCTCGGGTGCTTTGCACTTGGGCCGAGTGTTCAGCTGGGTAACCTTGTTAATGGTGAGAGTGCAGACACTGTGCTCTCTATTCAGCATTGGCAAATGAGCCTGCATTCTGAATTAGATACAAGGGATAAAAAGAAGAAGAAGAAGAAAACAAAGAGGAAGAAAAAAGAATAGATTCTTAAAATTTATAGCAACCCCAAACTGGATTTTCTGACTGATGTATGATTATATAATATATGAAACTGCATCTCAATCATCAAGACGCCTTCATTAAAGTGCTGAAAAGAAGAACTGACAATACAGACCCTCATTTGCACCCCCCACCCCCCCCACCAAAAAAAACTTAACAAAAAACTACCCACACATGCATACAGTTACCTAATTCCCACCCTGATTGCTTTTAATATATGGACTTGGCATATAAATCAAAAGCTGACAGTTACACATTTCACCAGAACATTGGCTCAGTCACAATGACAGGCACCTCATATGAGGCTACCAAAAATGAAACAAAATGTATACATGTATGAGCACACAGAACAATCTAATGATCACTGTAACTGCAGGCACTGAAACAGCAACATTTCCTCCCAGATAACTTTTCCAAGATTTTTTTTTTTTAAACTATAATAAAAAATAAAAAAAAACTGGAAAAAGAAGAAGCAGCTAAAACTATATACCATTGCCTTGCTTGGTTGCATTAACGATAACATCTTCTCAGCAGATTTTTACAAATATGGAACAAAAATTCTGTAAATTCATTTTCTAAATGACAGCACATTAAAATTTGTCATAGCTTACAAAATGTATCTGACAAAGAACAAAAAAATCAAAACAAATTCTGTAAATTCATTTTCCTAATGAGGGCACATTAAAATTTGTCATAGCTTACAAAATGTATCTGACAAAGAACAAAAAAAAAACAAACATATTCTGTAAATTCATTTTCTAAATGAGGGCACATTAAAATTTGTCATAGCTTACAAAATGTATCTGACAAAGAACAAAAAACAACAACAACATATTCTGTAAATTCATTTTCTAAATGAGGGCACATTAAAATTTGTCATAGCTTACAAAATGTATCTTACAAAGAACAAAAAAACTCAGAACATATTCTGTAAATTCATTTTCTAAATGAGGGCACATTAAAATTTGTCATAGCTTACAAAATGTATCTTACAAAGAACAAAAACACACCCAAAAACATAAATTATAGGTGAGAAGAACAAGGATTCTTCTCACAGAGGGGGTGGTGGGGGTGGGGGTCAAACAAGAAAAAGGAGAAGCTCAAGAGAAAACCAAGAGCCAGTCAAGAGATGAAGTGTCCTGTTTGTCAAACAAATCAACCGACACCATGCCAAAACAGGAAAGTGGCATTCTCATTCTGATAAGATGAAGAACAAGACCAGGGTAACCATGGCATCCAGTGAAGGGGGTTCAAACCCACACCTACCTGCTCCGTAGGCAGCCGAGCGGGGACACTGATAGATCGGGAGACCAAGTCTTTGGCGGAAGGTTTAGAAGCGTCCTTTCAGAGAGGAAGCAACAAAGCAAGCAGGTTGTAAAGAGCAGACGCAGACAAAGGCAAAGAATACAATCAGGAAATCCTCATATATGTTTGTTTTATATGATTTTCAGGCTGGCCAGCAAGCTGTGCAAAAGGAGCCTGGGTGCCAGGGGGGAGGGTTGGGAAAGAGGTGGTCAGAGATAAACAGATAAAGCAGGCAGAAAGATAAAAGGAAGATGTGTATTATACTAGTAACAGTATCTGCACACATACTTGTGGCAGACAGAATTTTAGGACATATCCATGTCAGATGGTATCTAACCTCTGGCAACAGTCAGTATAATTATGTAACCCCTGTTGACAATCAGGATGTAATGTCTGTTGACAATAGGTATGATTATCTAAAATTGGTATCTTGCATCTAACCTCTGTTAATAACCAGTGTTAATATTTAACCTCTGTTCAAAATCAATATGACATCTATCCTCAATTGATAGTATGATTAACCTAACCTCTGTTGACAAACAGCATCCAAACTCTGCTGAGACAAATCTGTATAGATCTAATCTCTGCCAAGACAATCTGTACAGATCTAATCTCTGCCCAGACAATCTGTATAGATCTAATCTCTGCCCAGACAATCTGTATAGATCTAATCTCTGCCCAGACAATCTGTACAGATCTAATCTCTGCCCAGACAATCTGTATAGATCTAATTTCTGCTGATAATGGGGACTGTATAGCTGGCATTAGGTGCATCAATTTTTCTGTGCACAGGTCATTCTAGATGCACAAGTTCCTCTGTGCACAGGTCATTCTATTAAAACTCAGTGTTGCTCCAGGCAAACACAATTCCAAACTGTACTACCAAGTGCCATGTTCTTGTCCATTTATTGCAGAATTAATAACTCTGTGTAAACTAGTCTTCAAACACAAATATGTTGTTTATAACTTTAACAGTCCTAAGGTCAGTTTAATGTATAGTTCCAGTTAACCTGTTAATTATATGAATGTGTGTTGTGCTATTGTTACTGTATTTTGGCATTTAAAAAAAAGAAGAGAAGGATTATTACAAGAAAGCAGAAATGCAACAGCACATTTATCAGAAATATATATATGACTTAGTGCCAAAAGGTGCACAAATGGGGGGTCCGATTTTTGACTGTCAATAAAATCCGTTTCAAACACTTTGTCTTGTTGTTGTTTTGTGTGTGCGTTCATTTGGTCGAACAGGGGAAAACAATATGAGCTCCAAATTGGAGCAGCTGGAGAAATAAATTTTTTGAAAGTAAAAAACCTACGAAATTTCGACCCCTGAAAAGGGACACCCCACGGGAGTGCTTTCGATGTTTCATTAACGACATGAGAAAAAAACATTACCTCATCACCGACGCACAGGTAACGTCGTTTTTACACAGTGCATTAAAATTGATTATCACTAAGTTTTTTTTTTGGAGTTAGAGGCCCCCAAATATCCTTCGGTCGAAGTTAGGGGTGTTGAAATTTTTTCATGACCAGCATCCGCGACAATCTATAAGAACGGACTTTCTTTTTGAAAATTTACTCCAGTCACTGTGGTATGTCACTCATCAGGCGCCAATTTTTTATTTTCGCCAAATGTCTTTTTTAAAAATATTTTGCCATTCTTATAAAATTTTGCAATAAATAACGTTCAACAATGTTTTAAATTAAACAAGAAAAAAAGAAAAAAAATCTTTTTTGCACCCCCGGGTCAGCCATGTTACAACCCCTTTTGTTTTTACACAGGCGCATGGAAGAGGTTCTGATAGGGAAAGGTGTGGGGTAAATTTTCAAGACCATAACGTTCAACTTTATTTAAACGTTCATCGAGATTTAGTCAAACCCTCGGTTATACGATGATATTTATTTGGGTATATGCCAATCTTTTAAAATATCGGAATGGCATACAGAGTGAGTTTTTTTTGTGTCGTCAAAGGTTCAGATGCTTTAAAAAATTTTTTTCACCAGTTTTTAAACAGGGGTGCGTGTTGAAACGAAAGGGCGACAGCAGTTTGGTTATAAACAGTTTATTCTTTTTAAATTTTTTTGCTTCGCTTAACGCATTTTGGTTTGTTTACAAACAGCTTCAAACAAATCATCATATGGTAGACAATTCGAATTTACGCAGGTTAAATCTCAAGTTAGATTTTTGAACATTACGATTACAACTGGCTGTGGAAATAAAACGTTCAAATAATTATAGGACCAGCCGTTCCCTTTCCCAGATTCTAAAAATGGGGTCCGATTTTAAATAGATTATTTTTTGGCTGTGATTTTTTTTAGTAATATTTTTTAAATTTTTTTCTATTTATTATTTTTAATTTCTTTCACTTTTAAGTTAACTTTTCAACATTTTTGCCTAGGCACCCGAGTCAACATGACCAAGAAACGCATGGATGAAGGGCTGCGGGGTGTTTTCCCGGAACCCAAAAGCAGCAAAAGTTGCACTCATCTTATTTCTCCCTTTTTTTTACAAAACATTTCGTGTTTTTTAAATAAAAAGTTTATTTATTTTGTTTTGAAAAAAAAAGTACCATGTCATTATTAACATTATGCACCACTACAAAAAAATTAATGCAGCAAAAAAATGTTCAAAGGAAATAGTTATTTTTTTTTATACTCGCTGTAATAAAAAGTTACATCATTTTCATCAAGAAACAAACAGCATTGTACATCTTGTTGAAAATAATGTTTAAAATATTTTTTACATCATTTGGGTTTTTGTCAAGAAAGCTTAAAAAGGGGAAAAAAAATCAAATCTTCTTGTCACATATTGTTCAAAAGAATAAATGTTTATGTTTCAAAAGTTGCTTTTTATATTTAAAAGTTCAAGATTTGTATGTTGAAGTTATTATGCAACCTTGCTAGCATGCTGTTTTGTGTACACAGAAAACAACAGTTTTCTTTGGGAATACTAGGGTACATCTTGTAAATCCCCTTGGGGTTTTTACAGTTACTGCTGATTAGCAGCACAGTGATGTGGCTTGTTTTTTAAAGTGAATGTTCAACATCTTGTAAAATCACACTGAAAGTCAAATTTTTGAAAAGAGCAGCACTGCCTTTTCCCTTCACTGGGGGATGACTTCACATGTGTTCATTCCAAAAATGCATTACTCACTCACATCCTGTCAACTTTATTTTCTCGTACCTCTGTCCTCTTTTCTTGCGCACCTTTTGGCACTAAGTCATATATAAGAAATGCAACAGCACAGTTATCAGAAATATATATCTATACAGGTTTAAATGGTCAACAAGCATAAAATATATTCCTTTGAAGTACTTTTTTAAATAATAAGTGATAACAAGACTAAAATCAACACATCTTTGGTAAAGCATATTACTTATAATCTTGCATTATGTCAGATTTGAATATGTGGTATCAACACAAACAGCAGTAGAAATACACTGGTTACTAGTATTATTAGTGTGCAGCGTACTGAATAAATGTTAGCTATTAGTTGACAAATGAAGACCCAAGGAGGAGGGTCCGTAAAGGAGGAAAATGAAATACTATGCCTGGAAATTATTCATCATTCAAACGAATACATCATTTTTTCCCCACATTCAGCAACAAAAACAAAAACAAAAAACTAAAAAGAGAGAAAAAAAGTATTATACTTGGCACAATGATTAGTAGTACTAGTCTTGCAGGGGCGGCCTTTTTGTTATAAATGCTCACATGGTAAATGCCATGCTTGCACTGTTCTTGCACTAATGAAGTTATGTTTCATTTATAACAAACATGAAGCCAATACATGTCTACAATGAAGAGGGAAAAGCAGAGGATCAATGTGATGCATACATCGTGATAATAATGCACACGGACAATGTCCGAAGAGACGGCCAAAGGCAAAGGAAAATGGGAAGGTGCACAGTGCAGCGGTCTCCCTACTCCTAACATTGCTTTCTTTGGGTCACTGTCAGGGCCCGACTGAAAAGGGGTTCAAAAGCATTTCAATCAAGCTGCATTGTGTTCCCATAAGCTGCACTGTGTTATCACACACTGTGTCATATCAAACAAATTATGCTTTTCAGTCTTCTTACTTTGGTCCAGCACTCAAATCAAACCAATTAATTTTTATTCTTTGACTTTGATCATTCACATCCAGCATGCTTTAATATCTTCTTTTTGTCTCTTTCTTTTCAACTTAAGTTCTCTTTTATTTGACTTGTCCTTCCTGTTGATTACACGACTGAGGATGAACAAGTCAATGCTGTTAATTCTGGGGTGGGGTGGAGAGTGCATCTTCATTTGAACATGTAAATCACCTACCGCATTACCCACAAATGCCAAGGACAAAGTGCTCATGGCACCCACCAGTTTGTCAGTTGTCTTGTGTTCTTGCAGATTACAACACAAAGCAAAGCTACCTTCCAAAATAAAGCTCTACATTTTGTTTCACACATATATGAGAGAAGAATGTCTCAGGATTTTCAAAGAAGTGGTTAATAATTTCAGTAGTGCGGTAGTACTGGTACACACAGGTGAACAGGATAAAAATCCAACATGAGCCTGATAGCTGTGCAGCAGTACAGTGTGCAGTATTAAAGTGAAGAGGGATTTAGGCTGATAGTACACAGGTGAAGGAAACATAAACCTAATCATAATTTGGATGCAGTATGTGTGGGGCAAAAAAAAATCCCTCATAATTCCATGAATCTGGTGCTTCTTCTTCAATGTTGCTTTATGTCCACTGAGACCATAAGGATTATTAGGAACAGGGGGCCCAGGATGTCTACGTCTTCTTTCACACATCTCTTAAATCATACCTGTGAACTGCCCTTTGGGTTCTGCTTACATCCCTATTTCATGCCTGGAGTTTTCCAAGGATACAAAAGTCCAACAGGACTTGCAACAATAAAAGTCCATTTGCATGTTGCATAGCCACAACATGACTAGCTGCTTCAGCTAAAAGAATTTAAGAAGCAACTGAGTCTGAGGTCTACCTGGACGAAAGCAAGACCCAGCACCTTCTTCAAATATTCACTCCTTTGGGCAGAGCTCTCAAACCCCACACATTCTGCATCTTGGAACTCAGCGGATCTCCAACAAAAAACTGGAGCAACTTGCTCAGGGCAGAACTTACTTCATGTGCGCTATCTACGGGTTCCGTGCCATCCGGTGTCGTGGATGAAACATCGGAGGGTGTCCCTGTCTCCATAACGGATGATGGAGTAGAGGGGACGGGTGTGGTGGGAGAAGTGATGATGGTGGTGGTGGAGGTGGAGGTATTTTTTTCTGGCTCCGAAACTTCATCAATTTTGGGCATTTCAGGCTTGAGCGGGTCTAGAGAGGTGGAGAGGCTGGCAGGCCTGTTCCGCGGTGACTGAAGCAGCGTGCACAGGGAGGACAGACCATAAGCAACAAACGGACAAATGGACAGATGGCATTTAGTGCACACTGCTTGCCTGCTACCTGCTGCAAGTCCCACTTGCATCACAATCACCAGCGGCCACCTGTTCAATTACTAGCACAACACCATGGCTAACACTGCTTCACACTAATAGGCTTCAGACTACAGCCAACCATGTGGCAACAGCACGAGGGGAAGGGGGGGGTCCTCTCAGATCTAAGCCTTATCTTTCCCCTCTCATATACACTCTCAGATACACACATACACTTAAGTCTGCTTTTTTTCCTGCTTTTTTTCACTGAAAATTGTTAATGTGAAAATAATTTTGTCACTGTGCAGTATTTACAGACATTTTCACTTCAGCAAATTTTATACATATATATATATTATTTCATACAAATCTGAAGATGAATTCACTCAAGACAGTTGGAAATGGAGTAAAACTTTTAAAGTCACACAGATGGGACAAAAAGCTGAAATTCTGAACAGATATGTTGAGGAATTTTGCTGGGTGACTGTTGCACAAACTTAAGGACTTCCACAGTTGCACCACAATTAGTCAAGGATGAGAAGAGATCTGTGTGAAACGACAATGTGGCCACCAAACAGGGTTGGCTGTAGCTGATAACTATCCCCATATCCAATGACCATAAAGCTACTGGTAAGACCAAGACTTAGTACACCAACACCTGGAAAACAGAGCTGTAAACTGTGACCCAAGAAACAAAAACGGAACCATTTGCATTGTTCTACATCACAATCACAATGCCCATGGCATCACCTGTGGTCACTTAGCAAAGTACCTCAATGTCTCCCCCCTCCCCTTAAAGTCAGAAACCCACCGCATGTCTGTTGCACATAAATATCACAACAAAGGAATGGTGTGTCCATCATTCACACAATTCTTTACAATGAAAGAGAAAGAAAAAAATCTGTCCTGAAATGTTTTTTCTTCTTCTCTCTCCCTCCACTGCTCTATTTTTACATGATTCTTTCGGGTGGTGGGGTAGTGGGAAAGGGGTTAGGTGCATGCATGTGCATGCACGTGTTTAGGTGAGGGGGGTTGGGTGGGGGGGGGGGGGGGGGGTTTTATTCCTCTCATCATAAACGAGAAAAGAAAAGAAAGTTTATAAGACCGTTCAACTGAGAATTGATTAGTCAATCTATGCCGTCATTTGATATCACGAAACACATCCAAAGCTGTTGACCACCTTGTGGGACAATACCCACTAGCTGTGGATTGCAATGTAAGCTCACAGTTTCTTTACACAATCACAGGCTTAATACAACCATCATGCTGCAATTGGATTAAGACAAAATCTACACAACTGGCCAACGAGCAGATACAGTTTGACCATATAGTATAGATTATATGTACACAATTTCCACACTGAAACAGTGAACATTCACACAAATACTGATGAAACTCAATGCAAATGGTTCTGTGGAGGACAAAAGAAACATTCACCCAATTGCTTCTACTGAGAGCCGTTGGAATGTGCAAAAATGGGGATGCCCACAATCAGGTTCAAACATCATCTCTTTGTTGTGGTTTGCATGCTCACACCGAAAGGTTTACATAAAAAATGTGTTCACAAAAGCAACAATAACATGTATCTAAAAAAAAAAAAAAAATAAAGGTGTCAAGCTTATGTTTTTCAAAATTCTTTCCAAAGCATCATCATAACTTTCTTTTTGAAATGTATTACTAAGCCAGTTATTTGTTTTTTATTCATTATTGAACATTGTGAATATTGTGAGAAGCCCCAGCACAACAGCTCAGGAAATATGACCATCAGCAAACAGATACAAAGAAAATACAAAGAAAAAAGAAAGAAGCTTGTTTATATTATAACCTGAGTAAACCCTATTTTATTTCCTAAAACATGAACTGTAATTATACTGGTACTCTGATGACATCCTGACTATCATTTCACCAAGAAAGAGCAATCAGACTGAGAACCATGCTTTTTTTCCTGCTCATTTGTCAGTGCATATTCAAGAGTGCACATTGCTATGCCTAAACTGGGTACCTAAGCCAATTCTTCATCAAAAAGACAAAGATGTGAGAAGGAATGTGTGCATTCACTTCATTCATGTGGGAGTGTTTCTCTGTTGGTATTTGAAAAGCAGCTGTCTAAACTGCTATTTAAAGAAGCAAAAAAAACAAAAAAAAACAAAACAAAAAAAGCATGTCCTAACCTGCACACTAGTATTACCACTCCCCACCTAGCTACAGCAAAACAAGCGTGAACTGCAAAACTGCCAACAAGCCATCCCACATCACCCATCAACCCAGTGGTAGAAAACCAAAACCAGTTGAAGGGAAAAAAACCACACCGGGACAAGTGCGCATCACCTACCTGTGGCTGTGAGATCAGAGATGACTGCTTGTTGAGCTCGTTTTTGCGCTCTGCCAAACAAAGAATGATACCTGGCTTTTAGTTTCCTCAATGTAGGCTAGTATTAGTAATATTACATCACCCTAACAGAAAGAAAAGAACAAGTAAACATGTGAAGATAATAAAAGTCATTTATTGTCGCTGTACGTCATTTACACCCCTGCCACCTGGCTTTTAGTTTCCACAGTGTAGGCCAGTATTAGTAATATTACATCACCCTAACAGAGAGAAAAGAACAAGTAAACATGTGAAGATAATAAAAGTCATTTATTATAACTGCACGTCATTTACACCCCTGCCACCCAAACGACATATTCAGCAGCCCTTCTCTTGCCCAGAGAGTGTAGAAATAAAAAACGCAAGGCTGCACGCTCACACTTGAAACTTTTGGGCAGCAAAATCACTTCTTGGAAAACATGCCATTACAGGAGACAAAGCTTCTGTAATTTTGAGCATGCCACAAAAGAACGAAAGAAAGAGAGCTTTCAAAGGAGATTCAGTAAAGCAAAACTATCCAATCAAATTCAAAGCCACCGTGTCCAACAGCTGCCAGTGACGTGTGATGTGAATGCAAGCTCCATGTACCTGTCTCTGCATCCTGTGTGGTTGGAGAGGTGACAGGAGTCTTCTCCTCCTCATCTCTAGAGGAAGACAAGTGGCTCAGGTTCGCGTCCAGTGTGGCTCGCTCTTCCTCTGACGTCTTTGTGATCACATTCTGCTTCTGGTCGCTGCTCATTCGTGTCACTGAGCTTCTGCAATCATAGAACAAATATCTCACATAATAAAAATAAGAAGTACAATCATATCTTTAAAGCACCTTAAGGTGTTTTAGAAACAAGTCATCTACACAATGACATATATAAAAAAAACATGTCCATGTAATACTAATAGGCACATGTAAACAACCAAATTACAATAATACAATGTACAGTAACAATCATTAAATAAATCAAACATACACACAAAGGACATCTGTGCACACATGAATGTAAGTGATTAAAAAACACACTAATATACACAAAGTTTTATCAAAGCATACCAGACTAATCCACAATGAGACTGAAACAATTCATAAACATGTCTATCACCTCACCCCTAACACAACACACACACACATTTAAAGATCTTTTCCCTTATTTTAGGGGTCAATCCAGTTCCTTCTTGGATAAAACAACAGTGCTTTATTTGTCAATTGTTTCAAAAAGCAGAAAAGCAACAAATACTTGAACACTGTTGGTCAAAAAGTCACAAGACAAATCACTGAAGATCTTTAAAAAAATTACCTATAAAATTACATCAATTAATATACCTGTTTTGCCCCCCCCCCCCCCCATTTTTGTTGTAGTAGTAGCAATAAGCCACCAAAGCCTAAACTTTCAATAATCCTAACAAAAGTCAAAATACTCTAAGACAATAAGACCACCACTTTTAATCAACCTTACCAATTTTAAATCCTAAATGTAATTTGATCAATTATTAGCAAAGCTATCTTCTCCCGAAAGAAGGTATGTGTTGAATGAATCAAATAAACATGACTGAATCAAGGTGATGAATGAATCAATAAACAATGATGAATCAAATAAATGTTCCAAGGCCAAAACTGCATGCAAAACTTGCACTGTTCTTTGACCAAATTCTGTCCATCACCAGTTATTTTACTGTACATCATTTGGTTTCCTATAGACTAAGAGAGGCAATGTCAATGAAACAGTTGGCTGTGTTAGGGAATGAAAGTTTGGAAACATGGCTGAATATGTGCAAACTTCCCAGATTCGAGAGAAAATTTACTGATGATCTTTGAATTAAAAAAAGAACTAGAAATGCTGCACCTGGGCAGCTCAACACAACTATGTCTATCTTCAAAGTGATAAATGCTGGTTTCCAAACAGTTGGACAGCATCAGGTACTGGAAGCTGTGGGGAAATGATAATAACTAGGCCCAGAACAGGCAATAATAATCCTTAGTTCCAGTCAGTAAATAAACAAGCCAAGTACCGCCAAACTTAGTTGACTTGCATTAAAAAAACAGTGAAAATACAACACTGTGTTCAAAGTTTACTTTCCTGTGAGAGTCAAAGCCCTTGTAAACAGATCTTATCATCATGCATTGTTTGAAAGATCTCACTTAAACAATGAGCAAGAAACCTCAGCAGTTAGGTTTTTGTCAAGAGAATGTGTCAAGTTCCAAGAACACTTTCCCTTTCTTCACAGGCACTAGTCAGTGAAGTGTTGTTGTCATGATACTGTCTACACACACACACAAGAACTACAGTGACACTATTGAATTTCAATTCAGCTGCACAAGAACCTGTTGAGAAAGCAATCTGTAAGACATTTATTTGACCTTTCCAACACACATTGAACACTGACTGCATCCAGGGACTGACTGAAAGAGTTGCCTCCCTTAAACACTTACAACTAATAAAAGAGTTATCCAGTCTTCCTTCAGGGATCTCATCGCTGCCCATCTTAATGCAGAAGTCATTCTGGTGGTGACAGTGGTAGCGAGAGGTATTTAATCCCCCCCCCCCTTCTTCCTGTCCCTAATAAGCCTTACGGTTTCTATGGACGTTAAGCACCATGTTTACTTACTTCTTTCTCATCAGAGTCCACCTACCCCCCCCCACTCCCCTTATGGTTTCTGTGGATGTTAAGCATCATGTTTACTTACCTACTTCAAATCACAGAAGACATAACTATCACAGTTAAATATGATATACAGATATAAAATATAAACCCAAAACACCAACAGGTCATCTTGTATGAAGTTATACATGTTATATATACATATATACACGAGTATTTCACAAATGCCTTTTTGTTTCCGAGTCACTCTCATCTAAACTAAATTAAAGGAACCAGCAGTCTGTTCTCCAAATGACTTTTTTTTTTTAATAATGCTACTTCAGCTATTCTTTTTCTGTAGCATCATTTAATTTTTGATCTACCAGCTAATTCTACCCCCAAAGGACCATTATAGTAAGCTAAAAGCAGCATGTTGAACCCGACAGACAGCCTTTCACTTGAACGCTGCAGTAAGCCCTCAAAAGTTCGCTCGACAAAGATGAACACTACAGAATAAAAACAAAAACAAAAAACAAGTGACAAAAAAAAAAAAAAAATCTTCTGTGACCTGTATGCAGAACTAAGAGCTTTTTGTATTCTTTCTGTGAGGTCAGACACCTTGATGATGTCATATGAAAAGGCAGGAAAGAGTATATGAAAAAAGCAACAGTGAAGCTGAGAACTTATAAAACTGATATTAAATCAGGAGCACTTTGAATGGCTCTATCAGGCAGATATCACGAAGGTAGAATTCCTGTCATGAGGTGAAGCATAGAAAGCTATACATTCTCACAAACTTCGCGCGAACCTTTGGCTGAACTGGATTATCGCCTGTACTCCCTAAATCAGTAGTGGGAATTTTAAATTCTGAACCATGGTACCCCGCCCTCTCCACAACTGGGACAGTAAAAATGCTACACATTCAGATTCTCAAACTTTTCCACAACTCTGCCCTCAATGAGTAGATCTGCTTTAACATTCACACAAGGTGTGAGCACAAAGTGGCAAGAACTTGCTAAATGCAACCCGAATCCAACTTTCCATTTCATTGTGCTGACACTGCTTGGACCTAAGATGTTGTCACTGTCACCAAAACTGGTATTAATAATGAGTGATGCTGAATACAGCTGATCACAAGGCAGAGTTTGAAAGACTTCACTTAAAAATCATGATTCAAGAAACAGCAACGTCTGAGTGTTTTTCTAGCTTCAAAGGTTATCAAGTTACTTGCAATACAATAGGACAGCTACAAAAACAAACAAAATCATGTATTTGTTTGACTGACTCAATATTTGTGATAATCGCACATGTCTTTTCTTAATGGCATAGCAAGTTGCTTTGAGCTGCTGGGTAGGCGTTTTACAAATTTCCATTATTATTATTATTAAAATACAATCCTGAGTTTCACCTTTACAACACTGGTGTGACCTTGAAATTAAGATCGCAGTCACTTTTTCTCTCTCTTTTTTATGAACGGGAAAAGCTTTGGAAAAAGCTAATCAGACCACAATGCAATATCTAGGACATTTTACTCAAAACAGTCTCAGACAAGTCTACATTTAACCTCTGGTTGATGAAGAAAGGCATCAATTACTTTGCTTGAATGTGTGCCACAATGAAAAATACCACCATGTGCATGACCTTGAATGTGTGCATGAAGTAAACAAACTGTGAATTTCACTGGACAAGAACACACTGAAATACACAACTCTCAGCCTGAATGTCTGATGCTGCTGTGACCTTGATATATAATGGCAATGAAACTACTATGAGCACTCACCATCAACCAAGTTTGAAACATACTATCTTTTTAAGTGTTAAACAAAATCCACGTTAAGGTTTTTACCATTTATGGCTGATTGTAACATGCACGCACTTTTTTTTTCTTTTTTCTTTTTTTCAGACAGTCAAAAACAAACAAACAAAATCAGTTACCTTCTGGAAATACTGGGAATAAACTGATCAAAGCCCATAACAACAGACAGAGAGACCAAGCAAGACTCCAACAGTCAAGTACTTAACTGCACTCTGATTCGTCTACCCATTAAAATGTACCCTCAAGTCCTTGCTGCCCAAAGCTCAGGACTCACCCTAAATACCGCCCAACAGTCACGTTCCTAACATTGCACAGCCAGAGTGCAATGACTGCAACATTCAGTCAGGGACGCTAGTGCCCTGACTACTGCCAACAGTAGAACAAGCTGCAAAGAGCTGAGCTGCCTGCATGACAGGTACCCACTCACACTAGACAGAGCTATTATTAATGATTGCAGGTGACAAAGTCGTCTAACACATTCATGCCCCAAAAGACGATCGCACTAACACTTGCATCGTGATCACCAATTCCTCTTCAGCTTGGAATAATGTTCAGATCAATTTGACCCAAACTGTTACACCCTTGTTTTGAGCTCACACATGTTATTTTCTTTAAGGTCAATGTACTTTTTTGCTTCTGTTTCATTTCAAAAACACAGAACAGCCACAATAATGATGGCCAGGTTCTTTCTTTATACTTATTTTGTTACATACATACTACTACTCAGTTACATCCCCTGGCTAATAATCCAAAACAGATTTTCCATATCAAGGGAAAACTAACAAAATGAAAAACATCAGCAGACAGACTGCTCAAAGAGCTCAACATAAAACACTAAAAAAGAAAGCAATCTGCTCTGAACAGGTTTCACTGTAGTAAGCTGGTAAAGACTTTCAGGTCTGTGGCCTTGTGAAATTTCCACTCAATGGATAATGGGATTAAAGCATATCCCTGACCTGTTAGGATAACAAAGCCCTACAACCTTTGTGCTCAAGCAACTGTCTAATCTGCCTTGAAAGAGGGTGAGTGAAAAACTTGCACTGTAGCACTCAAAGGGGCCAGAGAGAGAGATACGGGGAGGCAATTAACTGTTAACTTTACACCCAGTCCTGTTCAAGGCATGTATACATAGTATCAATATTGCTACAGAAGTAATACAGAAACCGCACAGATGACAGACTGAAAACCAGAAAGATAGGGAGAAATGCAGTTGTATGCACTGTGTGTGTGTGTGTGTGTGTGTTTGTGAGTGTGTGTGTGTGTGTGTATGTATATATATATATATATATGTGTGTGTGTGTGTGTGTGTGTGTGTGTGTGTGTGTGTGTGTGTGCATGTGTAAGTACATGTATGTATGCAATATGTGTGCATGTGTGTATGCATGCATGAGTTGTATGCATGTGGGTGTGCATGCATGATTGACTGTGTGTGTATGCACATGTATGCATGCAATGTATGTGTGTGAGCATGTGTGCAGATGTGTGTTGTATGCATGTTGGTGTGCATGCATGACTGACTGTGTGTGTGTGTGTGTGTGTGTGTGTGTGTGTGCACGCACATGTGCACAAATCTATGTGTGTATTTGAAATAAAGAGTGGCTGGGTAAGTTGGAAACAGATACTACAGAAGTTCAACAGTACAGATGTGAGTATCTCAGCAGACATGATATAGGCAAACATACATGGATGAAGTCATAGAAACAAGGAGGAAAGCAGAGGCGCAACCCAGTAATTACATCATGTATACTTACAGTCTAATGTCTGCTGAAGAACTTGAAACACTGTAATAGGGGAGGTAATATTATTTATCGTTAACAGCACAAAACCCACCTGTTGTTTCCCTTACACACACACAAATCTGCCACCAAGTGTACCCGTGACTGTGCAATGATACATACACATTACACATAGTACTGCGGAACATGCAAACAAGCAAGCAAACAAAACAAAACCACAACGATTACTCCAAAATAAAAAGCAACTAAAAAACACCAAAAAAACAACACACATAAACTCCAACTGAAACAAGGATAAAATGGAGATGGTAAAACCTGCTGGGCATCAAAACAAACTGGCCTTTCTCATTCTAGACACACTTTCACTACAGGCAGGTTTTACGGTATTTGTGACCAAGACACTTCAACATATTCAATTGCAAAAATATATCCAATGTTTTTATTTTCATGCATTTGTTTTGGTGCAGCATTGATGGAATGATAATATAGATAAAATAAACGCAATGCAAAATGTAACTGATTTCATATATTTTGTGATTGTGCTGAGGGCATGAAATGTTGCGATCGTGATAATCCTGACTGACCATACTTCCTATTTTTAACAACACTAAAACATAGACTGGAGAACTGCAATTTCTTCCCAAATTTATGTAGGTCTGTAGATATAACCATAAAAATAAAATAAGAAAAGAAACTTTTTCTACAGAGTTCATAAGAAAAGAAACTTTTTCTACAGAGTTCAAATCTTTTGACATGAAATCTTGAACTTGCGTTCACAAAGAAATCACCAAAGTTGCCCACGTTCATTGGGCATGAAAAAATAGTCCCCGGTATGGGTTATTATTTATCAGTTATGTTTATTTAGGAAACTCCTGTCTGTACAAGGCTTTTCCTAATAAACTTTTTTTTTTTAAACGTATCATGCATTTTAAATGTCTCAGATTATGTGTAATGGATATCAAATGCCAAAACAGGTGATGCGAACATTTGCAGAAAAGCTTTCATAACCCCCCCCCAAAAAACACAAAACACAACTTTGCACCTTTTTGGGGGCAACCAGTTTATTGGCTGGTTTAGCCAATAACAGTTTACTTGCTATGTGTATTCATATGTGTCAGCCATGATGTCTGTGTCAAACATGTGGTCAGTGTTTATGGGTAAGTTCATTAAAGTTTAAACAACAGTTTTTTTTGGCCAATTTTCATTGTCGGTCACTCACGTTCAAGCTGTAAAATGTTTGCAACACCATTGATTCTGTTCAAACTGACTGCTTAATTTCTCATTTTTTGATGAATTACACACTGTCTATGACAAGCAACATGTAGGAAAACACTCACTTTTGCTCCAGACACCCTTGTGTAAAATATTTAAATGTTTTGCACAACTGTAAATTGTGAAGAAATCAACAAAATGGTATGACCCTTGTGCTTCATTTCTGATGCAGGAGCCATGACAGAAGGAAACGGTGACCAAAACACACTGTGGCCTACAGCGATTGTTCGTTTTCGTGACCATTTCCCAGATTTTACAAGCCATTTTTATTAAGAAAAGCATATTTGTTGTCCCTTTTTGTTTGTTCAATTTGTTAAATACAGAAACAAAATGACTTCAGGAGTGTGTGTTTAACTCTGAATTTGAATGAAAAAGGGAAGTCAGCCAAGAAACTGTAAAATCTGCCTATAGGTTTTATTGCACGGTACTATGGACAGTCATGCCTTTGCACAATTGATGAACGAAAAAGGAAAGAGACTCAGTGACTGTTGAATGGAGAAGGAAAATGCAACTGGTCTAAAAGCAAAAAAAAAAGGAAAAAGGCAAAAGAGGTGGTGGTCTATAAAGTGGCATTAGGGAAAGGTCACTCAGTTCAGGTTCTACAGTAGACTGGCAAGAAGATAAGGGGTGATCTGAGAGAAGCTGAAGAGAAACTGACCTTCTCTTGGAGCCATGGCCTGGCGTGTGGATGATGTCACTGTTTGATTCAGATCTTGTGCGGAGCTGGAAATACATGGAGGGAAAAAAATGGTTACAGACTGTCTGTCACTGATACCCTGGCATCACTGTCTCATCTGTTGCTGAGGACTAATCTTTACTCAGAACTTCTCTTTTCTTGCTTCCTTTGTTCTGGTCTTGTGTTTCTGTGTCTTGCACATGTAACAATTTAATTTGCAGGATTTCACATAAAACCTAAAACTGAAGGAACAACAACAACAACAAAAGTACTGATCTGCTTAAGGCATTCTATCAATAATGTAAATATTTCCATGCAAGTGTCATTCAACAGGTAATGGCGAGAATGTGGTGAGAAAGTGGTCACTTACCGTGACTTGCTTTTTCTTGAGTTCTTCCAAGACTTTCAGCATGTCTTTGTCCGCCAAGTCGAAAACTGTGTGGCCCTGTAACACAAAGACACAAAATCTGAAGCATGTGCACACAAATTCATACATGCTGACATGAGCACTTCAGGTTGTATAAAAGCTATTGCATGTCTCTTTCCATCCCTGGCTTCAGCTCATGACATAAACCCACCTGTTCTGAGTCACAGTTTTTCATTTTCTCCTTCTGCAACAGTTACTGTGTGCATGCTTCATTATTCTGGCATTTTCATCATAAACTGTTTATGAGTGCTGTGGCAACCCCCCCAGTTCAATGCTATTTTAATTTTAAAATCCTACAAACAATACATGTTTTTGTTATACACATTGTCCCCGTTTTAACGTTCTCACCAGCAGTCATTTGCTTTTGTCCTTAAAATAATGACATTTATGGTACACATCCAGGTTTTGTTGCTGTTGGTTTAAATTCAAAATTGTTTTTATCAGGCACGATGAAGTCTGATTAAAATCAATAAATGTAACAGTACTTAAATATCCTTAGCCTTTTTTTCTTTGACACAAAACACAAATGCAAGTGGAGAATTACAACACATGAAAAAGTAAAGCCACAAACTGATTTTTGTTTCTTTCCATCAATGCTTGCAATCAAGTCACCCCACTGATGCTTTGTAAACACACAAGTCGGCATCTACTCTGAAGCAGACAAACCAAATCAGGCTAATTGCCTCCCCTGTGATGCTGATAACAACACCCAGCAGTGGGCAGTCAACATAACTACACAGATGCAAGCTCATTTTTGGGGGTATAAATCGCAAATGATCCAAATATTAGGATACAGGATACACAGAAAACCGAGCTGCATAATAATTTCATCCAGTTTGAATCTTTTTTAAATCAAACTGACAATCAGTTTTGAAACGGTTTATTCCAAGAAGTAAAATCAACCTTCAACGCTCTCCAGCTGTTTTAACATCAGCACTGCGGGGTTCCCTTTCCTCAGGTGCTTCTGCTATCTTGGTCTGAACACAACGCTGCACTCTGAGACAGTAGTTTCAAAACAACAACGTGGCAGCTAGCTTGCATGAATGCAGAGGTGAAAAATGTTTAATTACATTACAGACACTTGGAACCCACTAGGGCAAGGCATTTTTCGCTGAAAAATTTGACAGCATAGATTAACATCACTCTGTGCCTGACTCCACTGAACAGTTTTGTCTCCCTGTGCCAAGCTCAGAGTTGAGCACACAAACTTGTTTCATCGAACTGGTTTTTCGAGGTTATGGAAATATGCATACTAATGAGGAAAGGGAGGTAGGTTAACTACCACCCACTTCCTTCAGCTCCCACCTGTCATGGTCACAGAAAAAGTTACAAATTTCTCCAGCATCATGAGCAAGCAGCAACGCTACACACTCAGGGAGGTTTCAGTTGAGGTGTTCACTGATGAAGACAGTGATTGTGACCATGATATTGTGGCTTATTCATCAAACTGAAGTGTGCAGTTCAGCGAAATGAGTCAGCATGATGGTGTGGAATGGAGTGTGTTTTTTCGGCAGAACTGCAACTTCATGAAGCATCACCATCATACTGTGACAGTGAGACTAGTGATGATGACACTGACTCAAACTAAGAACATCACTGCCCCCCTCCCCCCAAAATCATGCCCACCACCAAGAGTGGAGACTGGAGTCATGAACAGAAATGTTACTTGAAAAAGAGGAAGAAGAGTGACCTCTATTACTGGGGGTGGACACCCAGGCACATTATTAGGCCTAGGTAATTTTGACCATACCGGCAGACCGAAGGTTGGTACCAGATTTTTTTTTATCACTGGCACCGCGGACCAATAGTCTCAACAGTCTACTGGAGGCTCTGAAACTGGTGTGGGAAAACCTGAACTGATCATGACAGTGGACAAGATACTGTTCCCTTTAGTGGAAATCCAGATTATCTAGTGCCACAACACATCTGGATTAAAAATATATAAAAGATTGTTGTTGAGCATGTCCTATAAAAAACACACCTGTTGAACAGACAAACCTCTAGGTGATACAAGTCACTGCCATGGAAGTCTTTGGAAAGTACATGGCACGGGACAGTCACCTAGCCATCTTAACATATTTCACATTGTCAACAATGATGCAAGGTAAGAGTGTCTCTTTACCTGTATGTGTATGTCTAATACCAAGTATCAAACCTGCAGAGGCAGTCAGAAGAAAAATAAGTCCTCTGATCTGCTTCAATTTTCAACTGCCTAGGGATCTGTTACAAGTACAGCCAGAAGCACACAGACACCAGCATGCATTTTCTTCCCTCGGGCAGGGAACCTACACACTCAAGTCTTCAGAAAGAGAGGAACGTACTGCATTGTTTTTCAAGTCCATGTCACATAAGTGGTCGACAAGGGTCTGGCACGAGTCCTCCTGACCCCAGTGAACAGCAGCATGCAGTGGTGTCCAGCCATCATTGTCCTGGGCATTGATGTCCGCTCCTGCCTGCAGCAGTACGCTGAAACGAACAACGCAGATTCAGAGACGATCCAAAGCAAAAGGATTGCACTGAGGCTTGATCCGGCATTTATCTTTGAGAAAACACACACAACTGTGATGTTTTTATCATGATTTTGTGCAGGCAGTAATAAATTAGAACCGTTTATTGCCTGCCACTCTAGTCCTTGACACCTGTAACATGAAAAGAAAAGTCTGGCTTCTGGTAAACATGGCTTTGGTACTGACACTGTTGCTCTGAAGGCTGTCATCAACCTATTCCCTGCCATAAACCGCCACATATATGCAAGGAACCACTCACCAACCACTATAAGACAAAATTTACTGTGTAATCTTAATAACGGTTGTCTGGTGAAGTGCAGTGCCTCTGGACCTTGAGTAGTGTAGCAGATTGGATGTCCTAGAAATCATTGTGATCACTACCACTGCCCAATAAAACACTCCACCCTATGAACAAAACCATTTTTACACACTGATGCATTTTTTGGCAGACGAGGAAGCTTCAGTCCTGGGTGTGGATATTTTCTGTCATGTGGCTACTCTACAACCACCACTAACCACACCACTCTACATTCCCAATGACAAATCTTGTGTATTCACTTCACAACAGACCTATGCACCTTCTGACTGTTCTTTTTAGGAGAAGTAGAAGCACTTGTTTCAGGGTGAACATTTTACTTGATCAGTTCATGACACTGTTATATTTTAATGTATAACCACACACGCCACCACAACATACATACACTGACCAACAACAAGACCATACATATCCTTGACAGCTGTCTTACAGACAATAGTAGTACCTGTCTTTACTTCATATTGTTGTTCTGTAATAACCACCACCAGATCAATGTACATCAACACACAAAACATAAATGCACACACACACATATGGAAATGCACACACACACACAAACAACTGTGCTCACTCACCTGCTAACACCAACAGACTATCTTCTGACACTTGTTCTATAAGGACCAGTGATGTCCAAACCGATAATGATGTTCCTGACACTGTTATTCTTCCATCACCCCTACCCCTCACCCATAACCATTAACCAAGCTGCCATCCTACTCACTTCATAACGTTGACATATCCTTTGGCAGCTGCCACATGAAGAGCGGTGGCACCAGTCTTGGGGTGGACATTGTCCTCAATGTTGTTGTTCTGTAACCACCGGTTGGCGTCTGCCATCATGCAGTCCTCTTCCTCCCTGCGGGCGGCCTCCGCATCCACACCTGGACAACAGAACATACACATCAGCAAATCTAACCCCACATCTGGAACCTGTAGTTCATTAACGCCTATGGAAACAATACATGCCATATGAAACAGGTTCTGCTTCATTCATACATAAAGTAGCACTATCCGTGTAACCACACTTGTGAGCCGGTTTGGCCTAGCAGTAAAGTGTTAGGCTGGTGAGCAGAAGGACCTTAGTTCAATTCCATTTCAGGCTCTCCCCTCTCTTCAGAAGTTGTGGTTAGTGGACACTGTCTTGTGACTGTCCCTCACAACTAACATAAAAATTAAAATTAAAAGCCATTTAAATTTTTACTTTAGTTTATGCCCATCTTAATGCAGGAGTCATTCTGGTGGTGACATTGTACTGCTAGGTATAATCTCCCTCTTCCCCCAAACTGGGATTTCGGTCCCTGCACACCACTTATCAACTATTATTTCCTAGCTGCTCAACAAGAGCCATACAAAAAAGCCTAACTGTTTGCAAATTTTCTGGAAAGAAGTCATGAGAATAGACCATTAGCAGAAAACATAACAACACAGAAAGAGCAAGAGGACTTGGCAACAAAAAAAAGAAGAGATGAGATAGGAAAAGGGAATCAAATGACAGCCCTGAGATTCCAGACACAGGAGAGACATCAGACATCCACAGCCTCCCTTTGGGGACAACCATATTGAGACTCCACAAGTGTCAAGTTGATACAGGTAGTATGTATTTGAATTCAAACTTTGCCTGTTTCAGCTGTAGCATGAAAAACATCATCATCACAGTTTAAAAGCAAAACAGTGCATGGACATGAGAAAGCTCATCATCTAATTCCCAGCAACAAAACAATTACAGCTGAATTCTTCACTGGCCCTTTCTTTCAATGGCTACTTCCAGCTGATTATACTGTATATATAAAACAAACAAATAAAGGGGTGGTGAATATTATCAATATACCTTTCTTATCCATCTCTTCCTGCAGAAGATTTTCCATTTCTTCATCTTCTGCGATGTCGATGGCAAGGTCCCCATCATTGTTCACGGCAGCCACATTAGCCCCATGTTTCAGCAGGTACCTGCAATCAGTCATATGGAACACACTCTTGAACAGTTCACGCAGTTTGTATAAAAGTTATTTGCTGAGGAATGAAATTAAGCCATAACATCCATCACAAGTTTCCCATTCTTTCTAAAACTGCTGACCCATTGGGATTTTTTCTGCTGGGAAATACAGGTCACTTTCCCCAGCAGAAGCTAGCCAAGAGAGAAGCACCACCCAATCAATTTATTCATAACCTTGGCTGAATTTCTACAGAATTTTGCCAGGGAATTTTTTATTTGTTTGTTTGTGTGCATGTGCACATGTTTTGTTGCAATGGCCCTATAGCACATCAAGATCTAAAACCCTTCCCTTTTTTTAAATACCAGACTTAAATTGAAGGACAAGACACTAAAACAGTGAGCCCCCTAGGAGATTTACATTTGTGCAACTCCCAAAGCAAGTGACCTGCAACCACAAGTGCAATGATGAATCTCAAGGCAAGCTACCCTCTGCTGTGGTTCAACCAAGTCATGTGAACACTGTGCACAGCTACTGGGTAGTAAATGTGGCTGATGTGCCAGAAATAAATTTGACACTGACCACTACAGTACTTCTAGTACTGCTGCACAGGTCTAACTGTAAATATTAATAATCAATCACTATGGTACTACTACTGCACAAGTCTAACTCTAAACATTAATAATTAACACTTAATATCAAAAAGGTCAGGTAATCTAACTTTAAATATTAATACTTAATATCAAAATGGTCAGTCTCGCAACTGTGGCAGTACAGTGGGCAGGAGAGTCAATTGTATTCCTCTTAATCTTAGTCTTACCAGTACTATATAAATACATAATATACATTCCACAAGTGCTATCAGCTATGTAATGACTGATTACCTTGCAATCTCTGTGAAGCCACAAGAGGCAGTAGCGTGGAGAGGAGTCCATCCTTCATTGTCACACACATCCACGTCTGCATTGTGCTCCACCAAAAACTCCACCATGTCGAGATTGTCGTCGATGCATGCCTGAAAACAGCCATATGTACTTGCTGTTTATCCAAACAGAAACAGGAACAATCACTGTGGAGTTTACAATTACACACCATGATTCTGAGCAAGGCCATAATCTGCACCATGTCCAGACTGCATGCATGAAACTGAAATTAACAGCTGTCACACTCTGAAATCTGGACCTGCAGCACTTATAGTAACAGCAAGAAGTCCCCTCCTCTCGTGAATGCATGCCTGAAAGCAATGGCACAGCTGAAAAGTGAAACTATTAGCTAAGGTGATAAGTTATTCCTTAAGTACAATAAGCAATCAACACTTTATGGAGCTGTAAACATTATTATTAACATTCTAAAAAGCTATGGGCATCAGAATTCTTCCACAAGGGCATCTACAAATATGAATTGATTACTGAACAGGAGTAACTAGCTACACAGGTGTAAAATATTTCAAGAACTGGTATGGTTCATCAAGTGTACAAAATGTAAATTATACTAAATCAGTAAATACTAAATGTCAAGAATTAAAATATCATGCCCCAAACCTGAAGCTGCCACCAAACCCATGTTCACAACTGTCATACTGCTTAACAAGCTGATCACCAGGACCAGTATCTTATTTCTTAACATTCCCATCCAGCCATTCCAGGCCAGAAGAAATCCCAATTGGTCACTGATGTAAGAACTGAATATACTAGAGCTGCATTCACCAGCTGCTCAACTGGATGCTCATCAAAGAAAAACCCAACTTCATTTCACTGTACTCCAAGAAATAGCCTTAATAGGCGAAAAGCACAAACATTAACCCCCCCACCCCCCTAAAACACACAGACACACACACACACCAAAAAAACACACATCATGTTGATCAGCAAAGAAAGAATCACAATGTCAACTTACACCAAAACCATTATCCAATTTCACCCCTATTTATTTCATCTGACCTTCTACCCTGACCACCTGCCCAGGGTGAAAAACTACAGACAGAAGCATTACCAGCAACAAGGAACTCATCCTTTCTTTCAGAGGGAATAACATACAGGGTGTGAGAGAACAAGACTCCTGGTGAAGTGTGAGGTGAGAAGCCTAGGTGAAAAGTGATACAACCCTGGTACAGAATTCTTTAGGACCTTTTGTGGACACAGAAGACTCTTGTCATTGTCAGATGCAGGGTCCTGTGTTTGTGATGGGCAAACTGCATACTTATCTTTCCATTTCACACCAAATACTGGGCAGTTCAAACTGTGTTACTAGTCGACCAATTCAGGTCAGGCAGCTTCAGTTTTTATAAAACTTCACACAAAACTAATACTTAACACTGCTGGCGTTCAGGCATTACTGTTAGCAACAGAAGTAACATTTTTATTCTTATTCAACTTCTGATCAGTCAACACATTGTCATGAGTCAATCATTCAGTGCTCCTAGATTAAGTGTTACTCTTACAGGGTGAACCTGGTTAAAAATAAAATAAAAGGTTTGAAAGTGCTGTCAGCAGAAAAGTGTTGCACTGTACTGCGACAGTACAGGTACGAAAACACTTTAAGTTCTGTCTACTAGTCTAGGCAATTCCCCTTGATGAAATGGGGAGAAGAAATTCACAGTTTTGGAAGAAAGCCTGTACAGGTTTGAGGAAGGCCAGATCTGAATCCCCTACTGCTGTAGCTAATGACATACAAGATGCATACTAGAACTCCCACCAGTTTCTCAGACCCAGCCCCCCACCCTTCCCACCTGAAGTCAGACTCACTATGGATGAACTTTAAAGGATGCTTCACAGTTGCCTTACATCCATCCCATCTACTATCCTATATGGGGTGAACTATTACGTGGGCACCCACCACCTAGTATCTTAATTTTAATATTAATTATTATTACTGCACCCAAATGGCCTATATAAATTATAATAATATATTACTGCTACTAAAAGTACTATCACATGTATCAGTATCACTAGAAATAAAATATCAAAACATTTCTCCCAAGCCATACTGCTTATGGACAATTACCATTTTTATTTTGAATCCTTCCATTTCCAATGAACAGCAGGAAAATCTAAAATGACACACATTTGTCACAACGTACCAGTCCGGGTGATACAATATAATATGTATACATAATCTTAAAATTCCAACATCTACAAATAAATCTCACCATCTTAGACACATCTCAAGAGTCTGTGTATTAGCGTATTTGTACAGAGATAAGAAACCTACTAGACTTTACTGGGTGAAGTGCCGCTTTTCAACAGACACTAAGTCCAGTCTTTGCTCACATAAGCAACTTGGACAAAGATGAGATGAGAAGAAGGAGATGAACAAGAAGAAGCTAAAACTGAATTTTCTGTCTGTAACAATGTAGATATATTCCACAGTTGCTCTGAGGTCCATTCAGCAACTAACTAGTAACACTAACACTACATAACACATCAGATTCAGATGCTGTGTGAATGTCCAAAAGAGGAAGAGGTTATAATTACACATATTATAATATTAATAAACAGTTTAAATTTATTTATTTTTTATGAAGACTAGTTGAGTGCCTCATACTGAGAGGAGCTCAAAGCACTTCACAATGGTAACTATAATAGGGCTATTCTCTGCTTCCATGCAGACCCACAGCACTCTGGTCATATACACCATACAACCATGCACCAGTTTACAGTGTCACTTTATTTGAAGCCACACAGGGAGGGTGCATGTCTGTTTAGCTGTAACTTGCCACCTGCCTTCTGGCAGAATGACCAAGATCTTTGTTCCAGGAGTCACATGGGGTGGAAGGGACAGGGAAATAAGGCTTAGCACAGAAAACTGACCATGGAAAAGAAAATTCCCCTGCCAGGACTCAAACTGAGACTGACACTCTACCACTGAGCTATCCTTGTTTCCATGAACTGACAGATCTGAGTTCTCTTTGATTTTCTGGAGCTTTTTTTCTTTTCTTTTTTCAATGTGTGTGTATCCAAACTATTTTTAGAATAAAGATTGTGCAACTCTATTATGTGACAAGTATTAAGACTAGCAAGAGTAACAACCATTATCAAGACTGTTGCTTCCTAAAGTGCTACACTCCTGCTAGTGGTAGTAGTAGTACACATCTTTTAAACCATAGCTGAAGCCTGTAAGTATAATGCAAAAGTTTCTTTAAATGCCAACACTATGTCTATGAGCTTTGAAAAAGCTGACACCTTGAGTGTGTGACTGAGAGCAAAGCAACCAAGGGTTATCCAAATGCAGACATTTCACTCAGTTCCCCTTCCCAGCCAGGTGGGACACCTGATGAAAGACCTGACCTTCACTGGATTGAACTGCCTGATCTCTTTGTTAATGCCACATTTAGTAAAAAGCATAGCAAAAACAACTGCTCTTCATCATAAAGATTTTTTCCACACAATCCTTATCACTGACCATCCTCGTTATATATCTAACCCCACCACATTTTCATATTAACACCAAAACTGCACATCAAAATAATGGGTTCTGCCAAGATCAGACAACCCCACTTATTCACACTAATCACACAGAGATCTGTCAAGTGCCATGTTACTGAAAGTCCACCATTCTAGAAGTGAGTGTAGAGTCAATATGCCTGTCACATCCACTCCTGTGTAGTGTAAAAACAGCATGCCCACAGGCACTCCAGGTTCCAGCTCTACATTTAAAGTTCACAGGGTGACCTCAAGTGAAGTGCCTGATCCACTGTTAGTGTTACTGTTACATTTAGAGTGTTGATTTTTTTCAAACCAAAGGTCTCTTTTTAATACTTCTACCTGTGCATCACAGCATACATGATATATTCTGCTTGTACATGTTTGATTATGTAAGTTTTAACACCTACTGACCACAAGAGTCTGAGTGATTCTTAAATTAAAACAACTGCCTGGTGCTCACATATTTTTCCAACAGACATGTTGTTGAACATCACATGGCCTCTTACAGCTTCCTTGCAGATACCACCTAATGCACCTAAAAACTGGACCTTTTTTGTGGTGTCTCATTAGCTGTGTCACGTGTGCAGTGGTGAGTATATTCTTTTATGAATTATTATGTGTAAACAGAATAGTTACGCTGGTTAATGCTTACGCTGGTATCCCTTTACTTCTATTTACAAATACATCGTTACTGTTTTGGAATTACATACACAGTGCATTTTACAGCTGTCCTACTCTGGCATGATATCCAGCAGAGCAGTACTTTCGCAAAGACCTGAGGCAGCAAAGATAGTGAAATCTAATTGTAATGACTGTCTGGGGGTTTACTGCAAGTGCTTGGCAAACACCACTGATATTGTTCAGGCCGTCACTAATCCCCAGACAATCCTTCATATCAAGGAAGCTCAGCAAATTTTCATCACTAATCCAATAAACACGCTCCTGAATGCCAAAGCCAACTTCAAAAACAAACAAAACTTTCGAAAAAACCCTGAAAGCTGACACCAAGTAAATACCCTGAGCACGTTGACAGTTTGATTTGATTTCATCATCGTTGGTGACTGTTCATGACTTTGAGCTTGAAGATCATTCAATCAAGACATTAACAATGTTAAGTACTAGTATTTGAGCTTAGTCACAGTTAAACACTGTTTTTTGTTTCAGCAGTTTCACATGGCACCAGCCAGTACAACACTTTGGTGAATATTAATGCACTGTTTAAAGTGACAGTCACTCATTCAGTCGCATATGACTAGAGAGCTGTGGGTCTGATCAGAAGCAGAGAATAGCGCTATGCAAGTACATATATAGTCACCACTGTGAAGTGCTTAGTTAGGCTCATCATTAATTACAGGTTTAACTTTGGGGTTTAATCTCTAATCTCTGGCTTCGCAGTGACACTGACCAATTCTAACAGGTTTCACGTTAACCAGTAATTTCCCCACAAGAATGCAAGAATAATGTAAAGCTGATTACAGAAAATGATCAGCAGTGACCAAAAATCTGAACCTGCCAACTTCCCTGAAAATACATGTGCAGCTAGTCACCTCTTCAGACATACCTCCTGTGGGATAACCAGACGCCTTTGCACTTTCTAAAAATAAAATCCTACATAATTTTCTTTCTTCGAAATAGGAAATTGTCACAATGGAATGTTCAGAGGAGAGAAGGAAGTGAAAACTCGGCTACTGCTGCTGCTCATCACATTCACATCTTCATTCGGTTTATGACTGATCCTCTGTCTCTGCAACTTTAGGTTAAACTAAAGTATTAGAATCAACCATGCAGTTTGTCTGTGCTTTTTTCCTCACAGACCTTACTGACCACTTACCCACTAAATGCATAACTGTTAAAATTCCATACCCCACTGGCCTATTCCTGAAGTTTACAGGTAACAATATTTTCCACATTTGACCAAAATGTGGCTTAACTTTAAGTACAACCATTTACAACCAGCCGCTAGACCAACAGCATTAAAACTGTAGTTTCAAAACCTAATGGAATTATTATACTATTCATTACTTACAGAACTTACAATTTGAACCAGTTAAAAGTCTATTTTCTACCAACACTAATGTATCCTTTGGGGGGGGGGATGTCAGTGTCAAAGTATATTATTTATAAATAACAACTGTGGTAGTGAAATGAAGTTTCAGTTACCAGCACGGTAAAAAGGTGCATTAGGTAACAATTTTGCATGGATGCTGACAACGATGACAAGGAGGTGGAAGGTCATGATGATGATGGTGAATCTTGATTTTCACAACCTCACACTTACAGTTACCCAGTTACAGCAGCATGCACTGCAGTTCATATGTAAAAATAAAGTAAACCACAGTATGATTGTAACCTTACCACTGACTCACATAGCGGAGAGAAAAAGAAGAGAAAGGTAAAAGAAGCACCAAAAGACCCAAGCAAGGATAATTAATTGTTTCAGGATGCATTGGCTGCATGTACCCATATCTGTGAAGTTCATGGGGAGCAGTGACCTGGTTTTCCCTGCACACCCAGCAGCCATGACTATCAAGGTGTGCCTTGTTTTGCTGTCTGATACCCCCACACCTGGACCTAACATACACCCATATCTGATGCAACTCAAGGCCTTCCCCAAGTGTAGACTCACATTTCATACCACTTCCCCCATTCTTGTTTACTGAATGTTAATACTGCAAGTAAAACCCCAAATAAAGATGGCTCTATCCATATCAATTATCACAAGCGTTTTTAAAAAGAGATCATAATTTCACTTAAACATCATTAAATAATATAAATTGTATACACAAATGTTTCTACATCTTATTTTAAAGCAAATTTCATTATCTCAATCCAATATATTGAAAAGACATATAATGATACATATAAGAACAAATTTGTATTTGAATAAAGCTGGACATTCTACAGGACAGTTTTGAGTTTGAGCATGAATACAGTTTACCAAACATGACATTAACCACAGGCACAGGTTGTTAAACAACTTAAAGTCATTACCTAATGTGAGCATTTCTCATGTTCAGTATAATACTGACAAATTGAGAAGCTGCACCTGGGTGTGACATCAACTGTGAAACATTTTTTGTTGCATTCTAAACATTGAGCCAAACATGAAAAATTCCTCGCTGTGCACATATGCAGGAGTACGTGCTCTCGAAAGCCAAAGTTAAGCACGATCCAGCATGGTCACCAAATGGATGGGTGACTATTATGAGCCAGCCTTTCTGCCCGCCCTCAGATTTTTCTGGAGTCAAATTCTGTGCAGACTCTACAAAAAGTCCTTTGGATGAGACTACAGTATAAACTGAGCTCCCCCTGTGTGTGTGTGTGTAACATATGCATGCAAAAAGATCACATACACATGTTAAAGATCCTGTAGCCCATGTTAGAGTTTGGGGGATGATGGAAGCAACAAAACAACCCCAGCATGCACTAAAATTAAAAGTGTCAGTCTTCATCATGA
Source organism: Alviniconcha marisindica (assembly GCA_018857735.1). Classification (NCBI taxonomy): domain Eukaryota; kingdom Metazoa; phylum Mollusca; class Gastropoda; family Provannidae; genus Alviniconcha; species Alviniconcha marisindica. Next base: position 356,621 of record JABMCL010001248.1, read on the forward strand.
TGAAGCTGGACACAATATGATGGAAGAATTGTGAGTAACTAAACTAATACATTTTATAAAACTTGTCTGGTAGTGGTACTGATGACAGAGGGTAAAAACTTCACTATTCAGTCCACTGTTACATTGTGCAAATCACTAAAATGTCAGCAGCATCACTTTTTATCACAGTCACACTCACACTACAGTATCAGCTGATAAAAATCAACCAATATTAATCTACTAAAGTATTAGGACCTACTGTTGAAACATGTAAAGATGTAGCAATAACCACCCTGAGAGTATTATATTATTAGATCAACACATGTGGTGTTGGTGTGGTTTTATCATTTTCACAGTGATCACCGATTCACACTAGACATTTTTCAAACCAGTGTAAAATCTCTAAGTTATAACTTGTGTAAATTGGTGAAAGTGGTTCATAGAAACCATCACTCTAAGTCCCAGTGTATCTGGCCAGATACACAGTGGTCTATACTACTACTAAGGCTTTACTAGCAAACACCATCCTCCCTTTCCTGTCTAGAGGTGCAGGGGGGGGGGGGGGGGGGGGGGGGGGGGCGCCCCCCCCCCTCTCTCTGTGTGCTGTGTTGTTTTGTTTTCAACTGTATTTTCTAAAGTTTTGTTGTTATTGAGAACTAGTCAAACAAAATAGCAGCTGGTATGTCTGGCCAATTGCTGATTTCTTTCTAGTTAGACTGGTATTATATGCTGATCTTAAAATAATGGTAAAATACCATAAATTACTCATTAGTGCAAACACTGTTTTTAGTACATACTGAATAAAACTTAATGTGATGCTTATTACTCAACCAGAGTGTTTACAAGCACCATGGCATGAGTTCCAGATAATTTGCCCATTTTCAGTGCCACTAATGTAATTATGATAATTGGGATGTAATTGCAAACATAGCAATCTACTATATGCTTCACAATAAATGGACCACAGTTCTCATGTTTGATGGAATCTTGTGACTTATACTTTATAGTAGCTATACATCTGACATCATTATATGTTTCATAATTTCTGTAGTGAGATCAAGTGAATGGTTGCAAAAACATGGAAGAGGGGAACAAATTTAAGTGTGTGTGTCAGTGTGTACACGCAAATGTATACATGTACAAAAAATTCATTAAAAATGAAGGGCAGTTGCTCATGTTGCTCACAATTGTCACATCCATATGGTTAAGAACAGACAAAACAAAAAGAAGTCCATGGTCTTTTTGCTTTGAATCTTAGCTGCTCAGGGTGCAGCCATGTTGGTTTGCTCTGTATCAATGAAGAGCATGAGAAGGTTGCCTCTGAACTCTTTGATACTTTTGCCACACTTTGTGACAGATCTCATATTTTTGGCCACACTTTTTAGCTTTCAGCTTTGTCCATGACATCAGTCCCAGTAGTGGCACAAAAATGCCACTTTAACAGCTGTAATTTGAAACAATGTTTTCCATCAGGCAGAATGGGTTCACCTTCCTGCTCAACAACAGCAGGTTTACTTTTGCCCTTTCTTCTCAAAGCACTCCAGTCAAGAGCTTTCATTTGTTTCAAAGGCTAGTGATCTGAAAGTGAAAAACAGCCACTAAAATTCCTCCTGGAAACCTAGTGTTTTACTAGTACAAAGCAGAATTTACTAAGTTAGTTCAGTATTATGTGAAATACTGAGCTATATTTAAGATATATACTAACAACACACACACACAAACAAACAGAGAGAGAGAGAGAGAGAGAGATGTCACATGACACAAACATGAACAATATAATCCTGTTAGCTAATCAGATAGGTTTGCACAGTAAGAAATCATTACTGAAAACCCAAACATAGTACCTTGAATATATCACATTATTACTAGCATTTGATTTACTTAGTGCCAAAAATCAATCTAGCATTTGATTTACTTAGTGCCAAAAATCAATCAGATGCCTGTATCATTTAGATGGTGAGGCAAGTGAGGAGTCTCAAGATTTGAGTGGGTGTTGCTGTAAGGGTGAAGCTAAAAGGGCTGCATCAGTGCATGTTAGGGCAGACAGAGGCTATGGGTGTGGAACTACAGGCTAGCCCACCAGCTGCTGATAGGACCAGGCCCCTCTTTAGTTCCCCCTCACATCAGCTAGGATGTTAACTCTCTAGCTGTTTGTGACCAGTCACAATGAATATCAGTCAATGACCTAATGAACACCCTGAGTTGGGTAATTTTTGGATATTACTAGTACTAATATATAATACTTAAACAAATATTTAAAAAAAGACAGATTCCATCTATGATCACACTGTAATATTCATATAATGATATATGAACTAATAATGTATTCAGTGCTATATTATTTTTACTGCTTCACCGGACAATATATCTGATGAGAAATCAATATTTTTATTATTTTAAGTATAATACATGAACAATATAATGGCAATCACATAATCTGAATATTCTAATACATGAACAATATAAAATCAACTGATTTAAACTGATACCAGTATTTAAAAAAAACTAACTTATTTTATATGCACACCAAAGCAGCTTTCCTGCAGGTCTAATTTGATTTGCTCCAGTCAGTGCACTAATGTGTACAACTCCCAGAAACTATGTCTGGCCAGACCAATATAGCACAGAAGCAGGCAAAGGGAGGGAGCAGAAGTGTACCCTTGGACTCTTTCCCCAGGTGCCCCCAGGCCCTGAGTCATCAGCTGCTGTGGGTAAGAGCAGAAAGAAAGGCAGGATCCCAGAGCTTTGGGGAGCCCTGGATCTGTATCATCAGATTGTCTACCTCTCTAGCTGCCTGTGATGCAGCAGGGAAAATCATCAGATATGCCCGCCTACAATAACAAGCTAGCTCTACCCTCACACAGACAAGAACACATCCTTCTGTGTGGTGTTAACATTTGAACACTTTCTTGCATGGAGGTTAAAAGGAGTTTGACACTGGAGATAAAACAGTTTGAGTACAGTACCTGGTTTTACAATAATTATTAACTTACAACACTATTACTATTATTATACCGGCTATAGTATTAGTATTACTAAAATTGTAAAGCAACAACATACTTTTTTTTTCTTTTTTTTAATGAACTAGCCATCACAATTCCAACAAGAATTTTCCAGAATGCATCAGTATTCACTTAACAGAGATAAACAGTTTACACAGTTTACATTTTGCATTCATGAGTGAGACTGAGAGACTCAGTCTCAGAGAAAGAGGAAAAAGGTGAGAGTGGAGAAAGAGAAGGGTTGTTGACAGACAGAGCTGTCCAGAGAAACAGACAGACAATCTTCTGAGTTCTGTATTCAGTACAACTATCACCTATCAGTGACAGATATCTCAACCAGTCTAAGTTAAGTTCTCATTCCACCAATGTAATACAAGTGAAATACTGGCCCAAAGCTGCAAAGAGGTTCATATTGCACAAGAGAATGCAAGCTATTTAGCTGTTTGCCTAGACAGTACTACATCCCACCTGCAACCTAAAATACAGCAATCTATTCAGATACTCAGAATCAGATTTAAGCAAATATCTTAATCTCAAAGTCAAACTCAAAGAGTGGAAATTGGGAGAGAAAAAAGGTATTTTATATATTTTTTATGCCCAATCAACCATGATGGTTATATCAGGGCAGATATGTTTATACTGTACTTGAAAGGAATGCAAACCATTTAAAAAGTATACCAACTAAAGTAAATCAAATGACAGTTGCAATCTGACAACTTGACTCTACAGATAACAAATCAGAGTATCCTAGCCTTCAAAAACAAAGAAAGAAACAAAAATCACCTGCAGCATGACATCTGATAATAAATTGCAGTAATGAAGTAACACACACCTGTGCATTCTTTAAGTTTTTACATCAAATTTATTCTATTCACAGTATCACAATTTATGTGTAAATTTACAAACTTGTTAGTACCATTACCATATATATATATCCATTTATATTATTCTAATGTAACTCACGAAAATGAAACAGTTTACATAATATACACAATCGTTTATAATACAATTATATATTTCATTCCATATGACATATCCAACAAGTGAACTACAATTTACATGATCATACATTTATATCTTCAGTTGAAGTTTAGGCCAAAACTGCTGTCTTTCTTTAACTTTATACCAAATCCCAACAGAGGCTGTATCAGTCAGTGTACAAGGTCAAGCATGCTTTGCAGGCTGCACACATTAAGACCAACAGTAAGGGCTGTGGAGTATATCAGCATTACAACTGGCCACAAGGCTTGGGTCATACGCTTGACCTACATCTGTCACTGGTCTGGCCAGTGCTCTGATCAGCCCCCCTTGCCCAAGCACAGGCAGGTCTACACTGGTCAGCACAATGTAACCTTTGTGGAGTGGTGTGGTAGGGGTATATTACTATACCACATGGCCCCTAGCACTAGCAGCAGCACACAGAGGACTGTCCTCTTGGGGTCAATCCTATTATTCAAGCCCCCAGACCACCAGCCTGTCCCCATCATCTTGTTGGTCAAATCCACACTTGCCCTCTCACTACCACTGAAGCATAGAATTGCTACTTATTGTGAAGCTGTAAAGTTCTTTCACTGCAGGGTGCCAAGTCCAGTTGTACCAAATTAATTACAGGTGTTAAGTATACAGAACAGAAGACAAACACAACAGCTGATGGGGAAAATTGTAAAAAGTGACTTGTAAGTTATATCAGACAGCACCACCTCATGGTCTGATGTGGAAAATGTAACTAACAGTAACACACAATCTGCCTAATTGAGTTGCAGCTAAAAATAAAGACTCAAGTGAGTCAAACAAAATACCTTGCACAGCAGTTAAATAGTACTTTTGTCCTGGTGGAAGCTTTCTTAGTTACATATGTGAGCAAGTGCTCTTTGTACACATTTTTACAATAATCCTGCCCGGGTTAACAGATCCATGCAACTTTATTACTGTACTGTTAGTAATCCGGGAACTGGAGCAGACAAACGCTTTTGTTTTGAAGTGCAGCGTGTAGTATAACACCACATGGCCTTCACACAGCCGACCACCGCCGGTGTGCGCCAGTTTCAAATCTGTTTTCTCCCTTAATATTTTGACCACTTGTTTGTTTACCTACTTCCTTTTTTATGCACCAAAGCCATGTGTAATATAATTTGGCATTTATTGGATCTTAGAATGTGTACGTGTTTTTTATTTAGACGCAGGATCAAGCTTAATCAGTAGCCTATGCCTCGCTAGGTCTGTTCTTTTTATAGCTGTCGTCTGCACAGCACATTCTCTGTTTAGTACTAGTGAATTGTTGTTTTGACTCGATTAAAGCAATTCTGTGTAGATCAATGCTTTGTTGTATAGTATAATAGTATTTGCTTAGCTGACTTCATGTTTAGTGTTTATTTTGGGTTGAAATTAACTAGTATTGTGTACTGTAGAAGCTAAGTTGTATTCATAGACTACTTAATATCACTTTATCAGCGATGCTGCGACTAGATAACGCGCCCCAGGCAAACGTTAGTACCGATTGTTTTAGTGCTAGTCTTTGAGTGTGTCTTGCTTTTCATACAGAGCATTTATGTACCATTTTAACCGTGGGAGCGTGCTCTTTATTCTGATGTAAGTTTTAGTAACATTAATATTTTGTACATTATGCTAGTTGTGATTTAGTTGTCTGAATTTGTTTATAGACAGGCGCAAGCCACACTTCCCACTCTTGTTGTAAATAAAATAAGTCATGTGTGTACATTTTGTTTTTCGGTTAAAAGATCGTAACTGTAGCTTTTATTTGATGTTTTTCATGGTTTAATTGGTTTAGATATTGTAGAGGAAACTGTGTGGGCCAAGGAAACACAATTGTCAGCCATTTTGTGGTCCAGAGGGCCGATCTGATTGTAGCGATATCGTGCTTTCCTTGCGGCCCGCACTGTTCTCTTATCTATGCGTGCGAATGATGATTTTGTGGTGTGCTGAAAATTGTCTGCTGCTGTACAATAAAACCTGATTGCCGCCTCTGCCTGCTGTGGTCTCGCTTTTTGATTGACTCCGCTGCCTGTGTCCTGTCCTTCTACCACTCCCTTACACATATATTATTATAGCTGTATGACCATTAACTTCATACTGAAAATCTATCTGTGTACTTTGACTCATATGAAGAATTTATAACTATGTAAGTTACAGTAATAGTACTAATACATGCATGTAAAGCAAACCACAGTCCTCCTCATTCTGCATGCCACACACACACAACTACTTTATTCCAAAACATCTTTTATTCATGTCATACAACATTGTAACTGTTTGATTTAAGTACTTGCTGTACTCTGGTTGTAGTACACTCCAGTTGACTATAATCTTCAAAAAATCATAATAAAGTGCACTGTGCTATTCAGCCTATTGTTTAGTTACCATCCACCAACAGAAACCAAACACTTTCTGTGTCCTTTGTAACCTTTGTTCACATGACTGACAGATTGTTCACTTGAACATATGTACATGGTACAGAACTTTCAGGAGATTTTAAGTCAGGGCTCCCCATTTTTCATGACTCTCCAAAACCTTTGGACATCACTCTTTGTCCTATGCTCCTGTCTGGAATTCCCCCTCTTGTGAAATTAGACACATTCTGTCAACAACTACATTTCATTTTAAAACCATTTTGAAGACCCATCTGTTTAAAACCTTAATTGTTGGAGCATGACTGGACTGCTATTGTACAAACATGGCACTTCATGTTTTGTTATTCAAAAGGGTACTTTCACCCTCTTGAAAAAATTCTAAAACATTCAGTTTGTTGTTGTTGTTTGTAATTTTGGAAGTTTGTGTGCGTACTTTAACATGAATGAGAGCATCAAATCTGGAATGGGAGAGATTGTGCACAGATAAAACGCAAAGGCTGCTCCAAGCTGCACATAAAGTGCAATTACAAAAATGTCACTTTCTCCAGATATTTCTGTGTATCAACTCTGTGCTGATTTGCTGGTACAACATCCTGATGGTCACTGCTTTTTTGACATCTAGTTGGCACTGAATGCTGAATGGTCACTGAACCCAGTACAAATTTGTTTTTTGTAACCTTAATTGTTGGAGCATGACTGAATTGCTTCTGTACAAACATGGCACTTCACTGTTTCAAGTGTTTAGTTGTCCTCTTCTTCTTCCATACAGTGTCCAGCTTCAACACTCTGAAGACTCTGACACCTTTAGTGCATGCTGGGTTATTTTAATGTTTCCATTATCCACAAAACTCTGACATGGACAACAGGATCTTTCATGTCCATGTCTTTGTCACAGCCATGCATTCCTAAAACCCTGTGAGTCCTATTTTGTAGTGTAGGCCTTCTGGATAGTCACGGATTTAAAATTAATTTAAAAAAAGAAGAAAAGAATCACCATCAATATTACATCCAAAATGGCACTGGAAAGCTGCGGGACACGTAAATGGGACAACTTTTCTACAATGTACATGCTCAGCTGCTGCACAAATGTTCTTTATTTCATGCAATAAATATATGACAGCATCCTGGTCATTCTACATCTATCCAATTATAAATTAGCATGTCTTCCTCCTTTTTTGTTCAAGTCAGTGCCCCTCCTCCATGTCACCACTCAAAGTGTGCTGGGGGAGGGGGTAATGGAATAGTACTGAACAGGCAACAGAAACACACAGACAGTGTACAATAGGCAGGTCATAATAGGAGAAAAGGATAATTGCTGGTTTACTCCCAAAACATTTGGATGTGACTCTTTTTCCTGTGCTCCTGTCTGGAATTCCCTGCCTCATGAAATTAGACACATTCAGTCAACAACCACATTTAATTTTAAAACCATTTTGAAGTCCCATCTGTTAAAACATACTACTACTAGTACTACTACTGTACTAGTTTGGTGTAGGAGGGGGGTTAGAGAATTTTCTAATTCTGTAGTAGTAACTTACTACTACAGTACTAGAAAATTCTCTAACCCCCCTCCTACACCAAACTTGTTCTTAAATTTGGCTATACGCTCTGTGTGTGTGTGTGTGTGTGTGTGTGTGTGTGTGTTAGAGCATGCCTGTCACTGTGTGTGTAATGTAGGTCTTCTATCTATGTTTGGAATGTTTCATCTGAGTTGCTTGTTGTGGTCAATGTTACCCATGCAAGGTGTCTCAATGCTGATGTAGTCCATATGTTTGATTTTATACTGTGTGTAAAGTCAAAGCTGTTTTCATGTCAGAGGTTCATGCTGTAGAAATATATCATTATTATGAAGCAGAAGAAGAACCTACCACTGTCTATAACTATAAGGAATATCAAATAAAGCTGGACAGTAGGAGGCCCATCCGCAGGGTTCCAGATAATGCACATCTATGGGTCTATTATGCATAGATCTGTAAGACCTGTGTGTCATGTCAGTTCACACATAATTTCAAAGAGATTGAGATGATTGACTGTCAATGTATCATTTTAGTATGTCAGCCAGAATAGACTGACAAAGTTTGCAAAGATCACAGCCCCCCCCCATTTACTACTGTACTGCAAGGATGCAAAATGGATCTCACAATTCCACAGTGATATCTACTCTTCGCTCTGGCTGCCAAATAATTAATTACCATTTTTGTGACAATTACTTTTGTACTTGCTCCTTCCTTGATTAAAGGAAACTGAGGCTGTTTCAATCTTTCACGGCTGTTCTGATGAAAAACAAAGTCAGCGAAACCACTGAAGCAAGCAAAACAAAAAAGTAATTGTCGCAAGACCTTATGATAATCAACTATTTGGCTGTCAGATCAAAGCAAAAATTGTAAACACATTGTGGACCACTAGTCTGCCAAATCTACAGTAAAAATGAAGGAGACTGTGATCTCCATCTCTGTTGGATTTTTCTTCTGTTCAAAACTATGCACCTGAAAGAATGAACACTTATAAAATGACTAAAATTAAAAGGAATTAAAAAAAACAAACTGTTTTAACTTTTATGTACACATGTATGTACTGAATGAATGTAAGTGTGAAGATGGTAGTAAGGCTGAGCATTTGATGATTTGTTGTGTGGTATAAAAATATAAAAAAAGGCACCAGACTGTTGAGACTATCAGTAGGCAGTACTGGCAACAAAGAAATATTCTGTAACAACCCTCAGTCAACTGGTACAGTCTTTCCCTTGTTTTTCAGGCATGTGTAGGCGCCACTGACCTTTGATCTAGATCTAGTTTCTGAGTAACGAGGTGCACCTTCTTCAGTGCTGATGTGGGAAAAACAATTGATCATGTACTGACGACATACCCTTTACAGACTGTAATCAAACTCAGTTTTGTTGCCAATGGCAGTGAAAGTTTTTGTGTTCACTGTTTTGCTTGCTGAACATCACCGGAAGTGATCTTGTTTAGGGGGAGCTTCCACTTGCTTCAGGACCCAGGGTACAGAGTATGATCTCTAGCAAGTCACACAAAATGCTCAGTTTCAGCCGGTACTTGGTACCAGCGACTATATTTTTTACCCGTACTGGGGAAACATTTACCAGTAAAAAATGGCATATGCCGGTCTAGAGGAAGTTCTGGGCACAAAAATGGTTATGACAGAATATTCATATAGTATTACTATTCATACTGGCTACTTCAGTGTTGTGACCCCAGTTTAGGCTGTCTGACCCTCAAATTTTTGGACATGGGGTCATTGTGACCATCACTTAAAACTACTATGTAGGAAACACTGAGCAGCAAGGTGTTACAGTGTTAGCTGGTTATTAGTAATATTACTGTAGTCGTAACTGATGTAAGTGGACGATGACAGTACAGTTTCCTGCTTCACCTCCGACTTTTCTATCTCTTCAAAAGTGTTGGACTTCACCGTTTTGGACAAGGTTTTGAAAATTTACCCCTCACGTGTTAATTCAATCAATCTTTCTGGTAGTGACCACATTATGCAGGGATCGCAAATACACAGAAAAGAACATGTGTTTGATACAAAAATGGACTCCTCTCATGCAATTGACGAATTGAATGAATCCCATGTGTTTACTAATACTAAATTACTATGCACAAAAAAAGTCAGGATCTGTATGACAGAATGCATTTTAATTAAAGGCTTTAAGCAGTTTCTCTCTCGTGCACGCACACGCTTTCTCTCTAGTCTAAGTCTCAGCCTCTCTGATGTTGGGGTGTGAAGTCAGTTATCAGAATATACCATTTTTGACATCTGCCACGCCAGGGTGGGTGAGACCAAGGTAAGTGGTAGTTCACTGCCTACATCAGTTGCCAGTTACATCACTAGTTTCTCCACCATTCATTTGCAATTGCACATGGGAATGACCACATTTTGCAACTCAGCATAATGTTGTGAAAGAAAATGCAAAAAAGTCCAACTAGTTTAAAAAAATTAATACAAATTATAGTCATGATGATAGTTCTAAACCAGTTCCTTTCACTATCTCTAAGCCCGCTGATAACATACTGCCTCTTCAAAAACGGAAACAAAACCAGCCACAGTACAACTACAAGCAAAAGGTTGTGATCTAACTTGGCACCAGTGAAAAATGCTGATTGCCATGGAGGGCCCCAAGCTTGAGGATATAGAATGTAGTGCTGTTATATGTCTGGCTTGCACAATTTGTTTGCAGCAGGCGCAAGAGGCTGAATTTCAACTACGTAAGTGCAGGGTTGTTTTTCAAAATTGTCACTAGTGTCGGCGTGTGTAGTGTCATGTTTGGTTGTGTGCATTTGTTCAAGACACTGCATTTGCTGCAAGCAAGTTCTAAAAAGTGTTTGTGACCCCTGATTAGGTAAAGTATACAGTATAGTTCCCCTTCCCCCCACCTCCTGGGATCTTGGTCCCCACCAGTACCTCTCCAGAGACAACCTGGCATTAAACAAGTCTTATCAATGAATTAATGTTATAAGTGGTGTTTATTACTTCACCAAGGAAAGCAACGTTAATTTTCCAATGGGGACACTTTCTAATTAAAGCAATCAACAAAAACCACCAAGCAGAGTACTGGTACTGAGGTAGGACACTGACACTAACCAATCTGCTCTAGCTGTGGCACTAATGCACAATGCTAAAAGAACTCTGTAATTCATTTATTGTCATTCACACTCATGAACAGCACAAGAAATGTAATCATTTATATGTCATTATGTACACAGTAACAGTCCAATATGTCCAGTCCACATGGTAAAACAAAAGAACATTTGCAATGTAAACCTGGCAGAAGTGTACTTTACTTTTAAAACCTTCATATCTCACATTCTCAAGTCTCCTTCAGAGATCGGTCCATACAAATGCACAAATGTTGTCATTGTGTCAAATCTTACTTTTCTTAGTCATCTTTCTGATTACACTGCAGCCACTGAGCCAGAATATTACCTGACTGTTCAGCCAACCATATCAGTTAATATATCGCCATGAAAAAGTATAAAATCAATGTAAAACTAAAACAGAGGGTCAAATGCACATATACATGTATGTTTTAAAACTTTAACAGTTTAACTTTAAGTTAAACAGCTCCACCTGTTTATTCAAAAAAGTTAAAATCTTAAATTTTAAAAAGTGGAATGCATGATATCTCACCACAGGCACAGTTATAAATATATAATGTGGTCAATCACCCTAGGGATGCTTGAAGGGGATTTTTTTTTTTCTCAACAACTGCATCTGCCATAAAGCTTGTCTGACAACACAACTCAATTTGTCACTTTTTGCAGGTAGGTTCCTGTTGTTTTGCTTTTTCCACTTTTACTATGTTTTATGCTTGTTACGTATTTTTCTAAAAAAGTTTAAAAAATCCAAAGATTTACATTACAATTCTGACAAACAGTGTTAGGCCTAACACTGTAATAAATAATCCAAGCAACACCACAAATCTCTGAATTCATGAGACCAAAAGCTGTTGGATCCAGTTAAGAATTCCTGTGATGTAATTTCAGATTCCACAGCACTGTGGCAAAGCAAGTTTCCATAGTTTTTGACATCTTTCCATTCTACAACAACACAAGCAACATACAGTTCCTCTCTGCACCCCTGGAAGAGGCGTCAACTACATCAAGCGACCCAACTCCAAAGGTATCCGAATTTTGAAACTGATCTTTTAGAACAGTCCAACACAGAGTTTATACTGCAACAGCTGACTGTGCTGCACAAGACTTACAAGTACAACACCGACTTTTCACTTTCTCCGTTTCTGGCTCAAATTTTTACAAGTCAGATGAGGGAACATCGCTTCATATTACCCAATAAAGAATGGATTCCATTCCAAGGAAATACATCACGGTTCCTTAGTTCCGGTCTGCCAAAGTTGTTTGAGCAGAGGGGAAAAGTGATGGCTGGCGCTGGGATGGGACGGAAAGTTGTTTCAGAGGTCATTCTGCATCATCGAGTCTCTCAAATGAAATATGCATTTTGAAAATGTCGCAGCTATCCTATGAAAACTGCATGACAAGATCAAATATGTAAGAAGGAACATCCTCAGAGTTTTCACGGTCAACTTACCTGATGAAGTGCAGTCAGGCCATCGACATTCGCTGTGTTGATGTCAGCGCCCCGATCCAGAAGTTTTTTCACTTCGTCCTTATCGCCACTCGAACAAGCAGCCAAAAATACACATCCATCTTGAAATTTAACCCTTTTCGAACTCGGTCTCGGACTTCCTGATTCTCTGTTTGTCTCTGAATCCTCCCAACGCTTTAATTGTTGGTGCCTTCGTAACAAGGCACTAACTTGTTTCCCCTCATCCGCCATGTTTGTCTGCAACTCCACCACTTGCCCAAAGGCACGGAGCGCCATCTGTCGGCCGTAACCGGAAGTAGCGGACGACCTTAGATCAAAATGGAAGGCATGTCATGTCTTCGGAAACTGTGCTTCGCACATTTTCGTTTACTGCGTTTGTCTTTTGACAGTAATGTGCAAGCAAGGACATTCCATAGTGGCACAACTATATGCCAAAGAAATCGACCGGAAAAAAGCCTTGCCGAAGGAATAGGTAACCGTAATGTTTTTGCTGCTTGAGTTGGTGTGGCCCTGCAAAGAGGTCTGGCTATAGTATTATAATTTTATTACGAAGTGTCATACTTTTATTTAATGTTAATAATACTTTTATGTTACTTTCTTCTTCCTCTTCTTCCTGTCGAGGACGGGGCTCTGTCAGAGCGTTGCAAACCCTGCATCAGTCAAGTCTCGAAGGATTCCCCCCCCCACCCACCCCAGTCGTGTGGTGACCTTTAGAAATAGAAGAGGAATATTCAGCGCCGTGTGGATTAAACTGAAAGTTAAAAGAAACACGTAAAACAATCTTTGCGTATTCCTGTACTTCTTTCTATTCTTTTTATGGGGAAGCAGGGGGGGGGGGGGGGGGGGGGCATACTGACTACAGAAACTTGTAACGTGGCTGCCCGAGGTTTAATGACAGTGTACAAATGCAAAAGATCTTTAAGCTGCCATTGTAATGTCACATTCACATGATTTCTCTATCCCCCCCTTTTTTTTGTTTTGTTTTTTGTTGTTGTTGCTGTTGATGTGTTGTTGAAAAAAGACATTATTATCATAATTTAAAAAAATTAAAGAAATTTACAGAGACCTATCATACTGGACTTGAATTAGTTGATACATTGGCTTTAAATGGATTGCAAAATAACGCACTAATGTCTTTTTGTTTCTTTAATTAAAGTTTTGTTTTAAAACATACTACTCAGGGGTTGCAAATAGGCAGAAAAACTGTGACATAAATGCCTCTCATGCCATTGCTCAAACCCCATGCATTTATGATATATGCAAAAGAGTCTTAATAAAGGTTTTAAGCAGTCTCTCTTGCTCAGTCTTTGATGTTAGGGTGTGAAGCTGGTTGTTAATCACTTAATGTTAGAATAGAACATATCAATTTTGACAGCTGCCAGGCATGGGTGGGTGACATCAGATGATGTCAGTGGTAGTTCAGTGCCTACATGAGTACATTAGTTTCCCACTGTATTACTAGTTTCCTGCCATTCATTTGCATGTGGGACCAATCACATTTTGCAGGTCAGCAAAATGTCACAAAAGACAATGCAGAAAACTCTTACTTGTTTTTGTTATTTTGCATTGTGATACTGATAGTTCCAAACCAGTTCTTTCCATTAGCTCAGAGCTGGTTGACAATAGGCTGCATCCTCAGAAAGGTAAACAAACCAGCCAGGAATCTGCGAGTACCAGTGAAAGTCTGAGATCACACCAGGGACCGGTGAGAAATGTTGGTAGCCATGGAAGATCCCAAGTTCGATACCAAAAGTAGTGCTGTTGGGCTTGCAGTAGGTGCAAAAGGCAGAATTTTAACTAGATAAGTGCATGGTTGTTCTTAAAAAACAAATTGCTGTCACTGTGTTGGTGTATTTAGTGTCATGTTTGGTTGTACGTATTTTTTCAAGACACCATGTTTGCTGTATGCAAGTTCTGAAAGGTTTTTCTGACCCATGATACTAATAAAAGTAATACTAATAGTATTAAATAAATAGCTGAAAATTCTGCTGGTAAATAGTGAAATAAAATTCTTGTCTTTGGAATTAAAGTTTTGTATTATAGTATTTATACACACAGTTGTCACATTTGAGCTCAGACCCTTATTTCAGAGGTAATGTACGAATGTTATTGTTAACTTATTTATAAACACAGCTAAGTAAAACTAAAAGTCTGACTCTAGTCTAACTCTAAGCTTTATTATAGTCTCACTAATTAAGGTCAATTCATACCTGCAGAGTCAGCATTTTTTTTTTTTTTTTAATGTTCATACAGAACTGCATGCAGTCTGTCAATGTCTTCACATTTAAATAATTTACGCATTGTCAATTTCACATGAATCAGCTTATCAAGAGTATGATGATGAAACCATAATGTGTGTCACTGTCACAGTGTCAGTGTTTCATAGTTGAATATTATATTTCTATAACTTAAGTATGATAAGTTGGTTCAAGTGAGCATCATCACTCATAACGTTTTCACAGCTAAAGTTTCTGATTTAGCCATACGTAGTCAAATGCGGTCAGCAGCCAAATGCCCGACTCAACCCAAAGAGGACAGCTGGCACAACAAATTAAGACACCTCATGAGGGTGGGGGGATGATTTATGCTTTTCTTTTCTTTTCTCCTTTGAGTTTGACATTTGACCTTTGTACTTTTTATAATTGTAGTCAATCACAACAGTAAAGGAGGGGTGTGTTTACTTTCTCATTTCTTCTCAGTGAATACTGTATGATCATGATGAAATCAGCAGTCTGTAACTGTAAGACAGTCAAGTCTGTGCCAAGTAACATTCTAGCAAAGACATTCATGTAGAGGATGCAAAGTGTAAACATGAAATATGTATTGTATATTTAAATGGAACATGTCAAAGAAATGTATTTTTCATCACTTTGCCAGGTGTGTTTAATAAATAGGAAGGGAAGCATCAGAAAGCCTGCTATTGAGATAAACTTTGAAAGGTTAAATAGAAATTCCTTCTTGCCCTGAAGCTGTTGCTGTGATATTGGGCAGATTGTTGGACATACTTTTATAGAGACATGCAAGGACACAAGACATGCGATTTTTAAATTCTGAAGAGGCCACCGCTATTGATAAAACTGTTGATAATGAGATTGGACTGCAGGCACAAAATTCAAGTTGAGCTCACGAAAGATCAGTTTCTTAACTTTTCTTCTTTTACTTCCTCTCTTCCCCCCTCCTTTTTTTTTTTTTTTTTTTTTTTTTAGCTCTCTGAATACCTGCTGAGTTAGTTTGTTGTTTTCTCTGGGGGGGGGGGGGGGGGGGGGTATTTTCTGCTTGTGACTTTTGCAAGAGACAGTATTTTACAAATAAATGAGAGTTTCTGTGTATTTGTCTGTGTCAATGCCATGAATAATTTTGTGCCCAACCATCTGATCCGTTGAAGTAAAACCTATTGAGGTGGAGCTTCAAGGTCAGTTGATGTGAAGATTCCTTGGGACATAATTATGGGTAACAGCTCTTTTGCTAATTAACATGATAATGCTAAAGATCACTGAACTGTTGAAGCAAACAACTTGTTCTGTGAAGTAAGGGAGATAAATTTATAAACAATGTCCATGTTTCTCAGGTAAGTGTGCTGGTTTGGCCTAGCAGTAAGCATTAGGCTGGTAAGCAGAAGGACCTTAGTTCAGTTCCGCTTTGGCTCTCCTTTCTCTTCAAAAATTGTGGTCTGTGGATATTGTCTAGTGACTTTGTTCCTAACATTGTAACACTAACAGTCACAGTTAATGAAACGTTAATTTAAAATGGCTCTTGTTACTGTCCATCTTAATGCAAGTGTTATTATTCTGGTGGTGACAGTATAGCATTAAGTTTGGCCGGCCCTTTCCACCAGCTGCTGGTAACTGGTGGCTTTCCCCAAAATTCATATTTTTCTTCTAATAATAATAATGAATGCATTTCCCATATGCTGAATACCTCTGTGATACATATGTGAGGCTCAGAGTCAGAGTGCTATACTTGTTGAACTAAGAACAACAGTTACAAGTATTCATGATCTAACAGTTCAGGAAAAAATGGGGGTCAAGGGTGGGAGGGGTGGTGGTTGTATAGTCCAGGTACAAGATACAAAACAGCATTATTAATCCATTGTGGAAATAACATGGTCTGCCATTAAAATGTACTATGTAATAAATAGTTGCACCAACAACCCATGTTCTCAGTCTTCCAAATTACAATCCACTCACACAAACAGCTGCCTCCCATTCACTTCCATTGCCCCAAACATTTCTCCATTTTATCTCAGCCTCATTGTCCCCACTTCCCCATCTCTAGCTGTTGTGTGTTTTGTTTATCTGCTTGCATGTTGAGTGTGCGTCTGAATAGCCATTGGAATGAATGACTGTGTATTGTGTAGTCTTACACTGTAAGTGACAATGGGGAATCCTAAATCCGTCACTTCTGTCTGTGTGTCTGTTTCAAATTCAGGTGTGAGTGGGTGCAGCGCCTCATTCAAAATTGTCCTCATTTTGTTTGTCACTGATCAATGATAAACTGTGTTACTTCCTGGCCTTTTCCCCACCACCCCACCTGCCTTCTTGATGTTCTTGTTGAGTCTGTTTTTGTCTTGTTTGCATTCCACCACAGTCACTCATTCTAAAAGTTAAAACACTGCTAATAGTAGCTGTATAAAGCATCCGTTAAATTTCTACTGCATCTATGTGGCATTTCCAAGTCTGTCATCAAACATTATTTCTAATTATAAATTATAATATTTTTACTTTTTCATCAGTTTCTCCTTTAATTTTGATCCTGCTGTTCTCTCTTTGATTTTTTCTAAAGTTAATAATCATTTCTATTGTCCTCCCCACACTTAACTGGAGGTAGTTCTCATCACATAGTGCACAAAGCCGCTATTCTGTTGCCGGCAGTGGGAGTTGTCATTGTCAGTTATTAGTCCGGTCAGTCCTGTGTTGTCTGCAGATTTTATGATTGGTGTGTTTTCATGTTGATTACAGTCTTCAATGTACAAAGAAAATAGGAACGGAGAAAGCACTGTCCCTTGGGGGGCACCTGCATTCATACACTTTGTTTCAGACTTAACATCAGCACCAGCCCTCAAAAACTGTGGTCTGTTGTTCAAGTAGCTAATTATCCATAAGACACTAGGTACGGTAATCGTCATTTCAGTTAATTTGTAAGCAAGCAAGATATTGGTGAAAGTATGAAAACATAAAAAGATACAACCTAATCAGGCTAATGTAATAATACCATCTAGCCATCTAGCATCTAGCATCATTGAAAAAACATCAGCCGTAAAAAAATCTATATAAAAAATCTCTCCAACCTTTGCCCTCATCAGGTGTTATGGGATGTACATTTTAGGCATAATTTATGGCTGTGTAAATTATTTGTTTGCTTGATGACATTGTTTGTGGCTGCAGCAAGTGTTTCTCTGTCTTTTTGTTACAGCTGATGATGAATTTCGTACTTACGAAATTCCTGGCCTGAAACCCAGAAGTGATGGGAGGCGGAGGCAAAGAAAGAGGAGACCGGTATGACATGCAAAGAAATTCTTATTTAACAGAACTTTGCTTTAGGTCATTTAATCAGGTCTTAGCATAAGAGACTTTAGTTGTCATGATCACTTTTTGTTGTGGTTATTATGACTTTAAGGAGCAATTTTAATGATGTACCCACTTTTGATGACATTCTACTGTAATTCTGATGTTATCACCAGTTTGTCTTGAGGGAAGTTCTGATGTTTATACCTACTTTGTTCTGAGGGAGTTCTGATGTACTTCCGATGTTTATCATCCATTTTGTCTTGAAGGAGTTCTGCTGTAGTTCTGATGGTTACATCCACCTACTCTTGATGGAGTTCCGCTGTAATTTTGATGGTCCCACCCAGTTCTTGACAGGAGTTGATCCAGTGTATATTAAATGTGGCTGGTTTGGCAGGTTCCCCCACCACGCTTTCAGCAGATGTCCACTGACCAGGACTGGACCAATGTGTGGCCAGCTGCCACCACCTTTAAATGGTCTGTGGTTCCATTCCCAGTGAGGCAGGGCTATGTTGAGGTTTGTACTTTGTGTGTGTATGGGTGTGTGTGGGAGGGTGCGTGTGTGTGTTTGTGAGTATGTATATAAACTGCATATGTCTTGAACATATATGTGTACCTAGATGCATCTGAGAAGGTATTTTAATATGATTTCATTGAAGTTTTGCTTTTTTGTTTGTTTGTTTGTAAGCTAAGAGACTAATATCAATACATGTCAAAGAACATGAACAAGTTAAAAAAAAGTACTGTATTATATCATATACATGTTTTTGTCTTTTGCGTAAACATTTTGTTTTTGTTTGCTCTGTTTTGGTAATGTCGAAAAAGCAAACCTCTATCATCTTGAAAATATATAGGAAATTTGTATTTAACTAATTGACTACTTTCGAAAAGTGATTTTGGTACTTTTTTTTTGTGTTGTGGTTTAGACAATCACTGAAAACGAAGGTGTGATTCCGTCAAAGTATGCCAATGCAGAGCTGATGAAGATCCCCAACTTTCTGCATCTGACACCAGCCCATGTGAAAAAACAGTGTGCAGCTTTGAAAGGTAAGAGTGTGTGACAAGCCAGCTCCTGGGCATGCTCATAATGATGCTTGAAAGGATAATCTAGCTACTGTGCTGAACGATGACAATGTATGTATTTACTTACATTTTATTTACTTGTTTTATTATTTGACAAAGGCAGACAACCAAATTTCCTTTTAAGGATCAGTGAATTATTGTTGTATCGTTAATGTATGTCATGGTGATGAGTTGGACATACAATAATTTGATACACTGATGTCCTCCCATACTTTGTTTATTTGAGACCAATTGGAGGTGAGCGCTTCAGCATGTCAGATGTGCCTTCAGCAGACCTGTTTTCCAGTGCAGTTGCTGTGATATTCATGCTAGGGTGTATACGTCTTTCAAAATAGGTACACATAGGGGCAAAAAGAGAAAAGAAAGAAAACTTTAATCAGTTTCCATAGTTATAAGACCACAAATAGCTTTGGCTGGGCTTTCAGTGTTTGTGCACACAGCGGAACTGTGATGAATTGCTTCCAGGTGCGTATTCTGGGACCAAAAGGAAAACTGATCAGTTAACAGGAAAATAAAAAAATCTGAAACCAGAATGACTGCTAGTGTTCTAAAACAAGATCCAAACACACAAAAGATTCAAAAGAACGCTTATTTATTATGACACAGACACACAATTAGCAAATTTTGGGGGTAATTTCCATTGTCAAGCTATAAAACAACACTTAAACAACAGTTAAATGGATAAAAACAATGAAAAATTAGATGAGAAAAGAAATATCTTTGATTCTTCCAAGCACTGGACAAGAAAACAACAACTCAGCCAAAAAAGATAAGTTATTTCCTTCCTCATCTCATTTTTTGTTGTTTTAAACCATTTAACTGTTGTTCCAGTGTCATTTTGTAATTTGATGAATTGCATTACCCCAAAAATTTGCTAATTGTGTGTCTGTGTCACAATAAATAAACGTTCTTTGGAATCTTTTGTGTATTTTGATCAGTTGACAGGTTAAGAGATACTGCTGAGTTTGACTGGACAGGACCTTTACTCTTTGTGCAGAGTTTTGCACAGAGTGGCCTGCAGGGCTGGAGACCGATGAAGCATGTCAGAAACACTTTCCGGTTGAAGTTCAGAGCAGTGACTACGTTTTTTCCGGACCCTCAATACGTGACCCCCGTGCAAGGAATGTGACAGTCAGGGTAAGTTAATCAGGCCACAGTGGTGTGGGATGTGGTAAGTTATTTCGCCCACAGTGGTGCAGGATGTTCCAGGTACATGGACTTTGAGATTACAACAGTTTGTGTGACAGTGCCAGTGCCCAGAAATAGATCCACTGTTCTCTGCAGGTATTCAGTGAGGTTACAAAATTGAATTTCTTGACCTTCTTGCTGAAGGTGCTTGGACATAAGTTGATGAGGCCAAAATGATTTGTTTGATGCAGTGATGGGGGGGGGGGGGGGGGGATTCTCTTTTTATCTATGTCCACAAATTTGCCTTTATTTCTGCAGCTGGGTGTTTTACAGTGAGATTTGGGGATATGCTCTTGTTTGAAACTTTAGACTACAGGAGTCTGGTGATTTGGATAATGTAATTAGGTTGGGGGGGGGGGGGGACTGCCTCTGCTGATAATGCTAACTGGACAGTAGTTTGGGGATATATCTGGTCGTTGAGAGTGCATGCACAGTGTGGGGATATGCTATGGCAGATGTCTTTTCTGCACTTGTGGGGGCAGCATACCAGGGGAGGCTACTGAGGCAACAGTGATGTGTAGCCCTAGTTCGCCCAGTATTAACCAAGTTTGTGAAGCTGGTCGGTAGCCTGTATGCCTTAATTGTTCTGTGTTGTTTTCAGCTGCATCTGTCAGATTTAGAGCTTGACTACCATGCCCGAGACAAGTTTATACGGCTGGTTGGCGACTGCTACAAACCAGACACTGATGAAATTGTCTTCGTGTCAGATAGGTATGTAGTCTCCACTGCTGTCTTGGTTGGCTTATTTATCATCTTGCTCTTTCATATTTGCATTTGTGTGAGTAAGGCTTGTTCTTGTTTGGTTGTGTTTTTGCAAATTGTATGTATTATCAATTACTTTGGGTTGGTTTGTAGTGGTTTTATGTTGGTTGTTTGACTGACTTTGGTTAGGCTGGGTTTGACTGTTGAAAAAGGTGACAGTTTGTTCTGTAGGGGACATAGGAATGTGAGTCTCATTGTCTAACAATGCCACCCCACAGTTGCCACTCCACAAGGATTAATCAGACTTGGTAAATGAGTGATGACAGAAACTGCTTGGCATCAGTCCTTATGATGGTTTGGATGCGGAAATTACGGTTTCCACTCTGCTGATAATCAAGCTGTCATGCGTTCCACCTTTTAAATCTGGGATAAGTCAGAGTGTAGTTTTGTATGCTTCATCAACTGCGAACAAGGAATTCTGCCTCTCTAATTTCAGCATTCCCAGCTCATTCAACTTCATTTTTTCCCAGTCCTCTCAAAAATAAAGGGCCATGTGTCATGAACAGTGAATCAGTTCCCTTGTGATTTGGTGAATTTTGTTTCTCCCAGATAACATTCTTCATAGTTGACTGGGAATTCAAAATCAAGCATCTAATAATGAAATTTGAACATTTTGCTAAGTAATGTTACTTGTTAGTTGTCCTACAGTCATGATATCAGAAGCTGTTTGAAGCAGTAACACTATTACTAATGGTTCTTTGCCCACAGCTGAGATATTGACCACAACTATAAACTCGTCTTTCTGTACTTATCTCCAAAACCTTCTGTTTATTTGACCACAACTCAAACAGTGACCTCAACTGTAAACTCTTCTTAGCTAGCTCGGTGACTATGTCCTTGAAGTGTACACCACAGACATTGTGTGCTACAATAGGATGGGTCTTCTCTCTTCCCCAGGTGTCCACTGAAAAAGCAGAACTACGACTACGCCATGTATCTCCTGACAGCTGTGTATTATGAATCCTGGGTAGGTAAACAATTGTACACACACACACACTCATGTTAAGAGCTGCAGTGAGTGACAAGACCATGCATACTATATGTATATATAATGGCATGATTTTTATTTTATTTTAACATGGAGGGGGGTGTCCATAGAAAGAGAGTTGACAAGAGCAGCTTCAATCCATGATCCTCAGGTTATAAAAGGTATTTAGGTAACACATGCCCCTGACCAGTACTTGAATGTGGATTTGTTTGCAGAAATATGAGGCTTGGGAAGCTGAGAAGACAGAGGCTGACATGGAAAAGTATTTCTGGGAGAGCAGCAAGTCCAAGGAGACTGTGGTCAAACTACTCCAGCGTCTCAAGGACATTGACAAGGTGAGCACCTGCATGTTTCGGAGAAATGGAGAGCTGTAAACCATGGAATTACAAAGTGCTGAAGAAAGTAAAATAAGCAAAAAAATGGTTTCTGAAGAGGACCTGGCTTGGTTGTGTGGAAGTTCTGTACAAGAAGATCCAAACACATAAAACGTTCAAAAGAACGCTGTTTATGAACATAACCTGCAAATTTGCAGGGTAATCCCCCTTATCAAGCTGCGAAACGACACTTAAACAACCATTAAACAGTGAAAAACAAAGAAAAATTAGATTGAAAGAAGATGGGGGGAAAAAAGAAGAGATGTACAAGAAGAGTTCATGAAATATGGTCATGAAACAGGGATGGTCTCTTCTGAGGGCATGCTTTGGTGGGTAGGCTATTTATGTTGAAAGACAAAGAAAACTGTTCACAAAGCATGGCCTTAAAACAGGAGTGGTCTCTTCTTTGGTGAGGAGTTTATTTAGAAATACATGGAGACTTATTTATAAAGTGTTGTCTTGAAATGGGGTTGGTCTCTTCTTTTTTTCTTTTTCTTTTTTAAATGTTTCAAAACATTTTATTGGAAGCTTCAGTCTGCAGCTTCACGTTTTGACCTTTTCAACCATTCGGGTTGATCTCTTCTAAGAGTATTCTTTTGGTGAGAGTTTGTTTATCACTATGGAAATACAAAGAGACTTGTTTACAAAGTGTGATCTTAAATGAGGATGGTCTCTTCAGAAGGTTCTCTTTTGTGAGGAGTTTGATACAGAAATACACAGAGAATTGTTGACAAGGAGGTGTAGTCTTGAAACAGGGGTGGTCTCTCAGGTGGTATGATTCAGTTGACTACAGAAGTGTTCTCTGGTCCCTTGTGTATTTGTTTAGTGCAGTACTGATTTAAAAAAAAAAAAAATGAATAAAAATGTAGGGGGCAGTTTTTATGGTCCTGTATGTTTTGCATTTTAAAGTGGATGGGTGGCTTTCAGTCTGACATGCAATGGCTTGCAAATCATAATGCATGGATCCAGCATTCCAGGCTGGGGAAAATGTGATCTCAGTGGTCCCTTTGTTTGATGAGCTTGAAATTGTAAAAACTGCATGTTAGTCCAGTGTGTTGTGTTTTTGTTTTTTTAAACTGGATCATCACCCCCCAAAAAAAAACAAGGAAAAAAGGAAGTAAATGGTAGTTTTCCAGGCGACCTCTGCAAAAGTTTTGGATGGTTAGTTTCCATCACACACATCACTGTTGATAAAAATGAAAATCATTGCATCCATTTCCCTGATGATAGGGCATGGTAGTAGACTAGTACCATGTCCTAGCCTTTCCTAGGTAGATTCATCTGCATTTTGAGCAAAGGAATAATGAAATGCCAGCAAGGAATTAGCAAGAATTACTGCACAGTGCTTTTGTGTTCCCTTGAGTTACCACTAACGAGTGCTGTGTTGTCGGCGATTTCAGACCAGCTCGGCCCCAGAGGAGCAGAAGCTGCAGTATTTACCGGAGGACACCTCAGAGGACTCCCTGCTGGCTCTGAAAGAAGTCCAGGACTACAGGGATGCTGTGACGGACATGTTGAACAATGGGGAAACTCAGGAATCTCTGCAGAGATACGGGCAAGCTGTACGCAAGCTTCTTGGCATCAAGGGAGGTCTGCAGGCAGAAGCCACCTCGTAGCAGACCCCTGGTTCCAGGCAGAACCTGTCCCTAACATTTTGTTGCCATAGTGGTCGAACACAACATTCTTTTTGTCTGTTTAATCAGCTGTGCTACCCCTGGAGTCTGCCCTTAGCAGACCTTGCAAAGCCTGTTTCAGTGTTTGCCATGTTTTGTTCCTGTGTTGGTCCCAGGCCAAAAAAAAATCACTCTGCCAAAGCTGGATTCTGTTGTGAGTAGACGCCTTCTGGCAAAACCTGTCTGCAATGTTCTGTTCCCCTGTTATCCAGGACAACAGCCTTTGTCTGTTTCCTTCCCTCTACTACATCTGAAGTCTGCTCTGAGCAGATGCCTTCCTGGCAAAACCTGTCCCAAGTAGGGCAATGTTCTTCACCTTGCATCAGCTCTGCTACACTTACAGTCTGCTCTTAATCTTATAGCAGACTCTTCACTGTTCCAAGACATCATTCTTTGACTGTTTAATTGACCGTGCTACACATTAAATGTAGCCTTGAAACAAGGTGGTTCACCACTAAGTTCATCCTTGAAACAAAATGGTTCACCATTTAGGTTCAGCCTTGAAACAGGATGCATTCACCGTTTAAATTCAGCATTGAAACAAGATGGTTCACCATTTAGGTTCAGCCTTGAAACAGGACGCATTCACCATTTAAGTTCAGCCTTGAAACAAGATAGTTCACCATTTAGGTTCAGCCTTGAAACAGGATGCATTCACCATTTAAGTTCAGCCTTGAAACAAGATTTAAGTTCTGCCTTGAAACAAGATAGTTCATCATTTAGGTTCAGCTTTGAAACAGGATGCATTCACCATTTAAGTTCAGCCTTGAAATAAGATGGTTCACAAAATTGTTTCACCATTTAAGTTCAGCATTGAAACAAAATTAATGGTTTGCCATTTCAAGTTCAGCATTGAAACAAAATGAATGGTTTCCCATGTTGAGTGCATCTCTTTGTTGATGCAGTTTCCATGGTAGGAGGTGTTGCCGAACCAAAAAGGGTCTTTGTGTAATAGGAGTGGGTTGCATGTGGTGCACTGACCGTCAGGTTCTAGTGATAGTGTGTTGGCTGAACGTGAACCGTGGAAAGTGTGGGATGAAGTAATGTACAGTATATGTTAAAAACTGTCGTTGTTGGTGTTTGCTTTGGTAATTTGTACAACAAATGTGAAGTAATTGTGCCTTGGTTTATAATAATATAAACCCGTGAACATTTGTTTTTGGCTCTGTTCAGTGCTGTGAGAGAGTGTGTGTGTGTGTGTGTGTGTGTGTTCAACATACAGTTGAGCCTGAATCAGAATGAGAAAGTTGTGTTTGTGCACCATGTGACAAGGCCTTGTTTTGTATGTGTAGTCATTTTTGGACACCTGTGACTTAGCTCCCTAGAAGTTGGGAAACATTAAATGGCTCACACATTCTACCACAAAATCATACTGGTGGTGATAGTGAAACCACCGGGACTGACGGTCTCCGTGGGACAGGACGTTTAAACTGAATAAACGAACAGTCGTTTTTGTATCATTAAGCTCTAACTGAGTTTGGAGCAACAGTGACGCTGTATATATATATATATATAATATATATATATATATATATATATATATATATACCTAATGGGACATCATTTATCATTTTGTGTTCTAAGTACTAAATCTAAGTATGCTTAGGCCTTAATTACACGGATGCCCGATTTACTGCATTTCTTCTGAAATAGAAATCAAGTGATGACCTGTATCTTAAATAATATGCGCTTACGCACACACACACACACACGCATACACTGACGCGCACGCGCGTACACACACACACATACTCACACACACCACATCGCGTACAAAGCCTGCAGATCTGACAACCTTTCAATCCAGTTTTAATAGAACCGGTGATTGCACACACAAAATAATACCGTGATCCACACTGTTGTCAGACTGTTTCGTTTCTAAATGAAGCCTTGCAGTTTTTCGCTCACTGACATTCGTCGCCTTGGACGGGAAACTGCGACACGATTTTGCTCAGGACGGAAGCGCGGGACTGCAGCTTGCGCAGACGCTCCCTGCGAATGATCTCCCTTGTGTCCACGTTGTTCTCCTCCACCATGGAGGACAGGGCGCGCCTCCTGGCGGCCTTGGAGAACACCATGGCGGCCTTGAGGACGGTGCCAAGTGAGCTGACGGAAGGTCGCAGCCCCTGCGGTTGTTCCAAGGCCGCCTCGTGACGTCGACGCGAATGACTCGAGAGACGATCGTCACAGTTTGAGCTCGTCTCGTCGCTGGCCGTGTTCGGAACCGAGTTGTGGTTGGGATCTTTGGAGAGGTGGGGGATTTTGGCTCTGGTGTCTTCTGAGTCGGGGTTGTTGGTGGTGGTGGCTGCCGCGTGAGTGTTGCTGTGGCTGTGAAGCTTCACCAACAAAGTTGCAGTCGTAGTGACCAGAGGGTTATGGTTCGGGTCTTTGGAGAAGTTCGGGTCTTTTGAGAAGCGGTCCGCCGCATTGGCCTGGTGGTTGTCTTTGGTTAGTAAAGGCTTCACGGTCATTGCTGTCGTGACCGATGACGGGTCCTTCACTGCGCCTGGCACGCTGGGGGTTCTCAGCACGGCGGCGCTGCTCTGTCGTCGCTTCATCAACAACGTCTTCGGAGAACGCCCCGTGCTCTCCTTCCCCACGATCAAACTGTTCCGTCTGGCGTCGCCGCCACCCAAATGGCTGGTGGCTGGTCGGTGC
Organism: Alviniconcha marisindica; assembly: GCA_018857735.1. Taxonomy (NCBI): domain Eukaryota; kingdom Metazoa; phylum Mollusca; class Gastropoda; family Provannidae; genus Alviniconcha; species Alviniconcha marisindica. The sequence continues at coordinate 383,284 of JABMCL010001248.1, forward strand.
TGGGAGAGAGGCTGGAAACTGTGCCGTCTGCCTTGAACCACTTTGACACCTTGACCATCGCCGTCAACACCCACGTGCTTGTTCTCCAAAATGGTCAATTTCTTCATGGGCACCGAAGCTAATAGTGATGCTTGGCCATTTTTACCACAGTCTTCAGCCGCCACATCATCCAAAACACTTTGGCGGTCCACAGATGGGTGTGTGTTGGTGTCATTCTTGGTCACGGCAGGCTCTGTTGAGCTTTGCTCTTCCGCGGCAGCTTCGGAGTCGGGTTCATTTTGTATCGAATCTTTCTCTCGATCAGAAACATCAGAACTTGTCTCTCGACGATCGCGGTCTGCGCTAAAGTTCACTGTCACATCACATACAACGCCGCCGCTACCGGAGTCAAACGACTCATCAACGTCAACGACAGCCAAGTCTTCCTTCTCGTCATCCTTGGAGTCCCCAGTGGCATGGTGGTCTGACCCAACGAACACGCTATCCTCGCTCGACTCGAAGGAACACACGGACATAGGCTTCTCAGCTGTGCTAGGCGCTCGCTCCGCGTTGCGGAAGTTAGACAAGTGGCCGTCATCTTCTAGTCTCGCAGAGGTTTCCTCAGAGTCCTGGGCAGGGCTTTCGTTGACGTGAAGTTCCCTGCAAGTCTGCTGAAAGGCGTTGGTCATCACCACGTTGTCCTTGGTCACGAAGAACTTGGTTCCGGAGAAGGAACGGGCTCGGACGAAGGCTCTGTAATTTCTGGTACTAGATTTAAAGTTTTCGGCCACCTGGGACGCGGACAGCGTTTCTAGAGCCGGAGTGTTACGGGAGTTTTCTTCGGGAATCTCCGACATGGACCAGTCTTCAGAGGACCGCACTCTGGAGGTCGAAGCCCCTTTCTTTCCCAGGCTGTGGAACGAAGCAGCGCTGAGACTTCTGAGGCCGGACTGAAACACGTGAAGTCTGCTACCGCCAGCGGAGTCGTTGGGGTCTTCGTTCACCTCCTCGTCACGGCTTGGCTGGGACGGATCGCCTTGCGCCGCTGAAACCCTATCCGTCTGCTCTCCGCGACTGTCACCAGAGATCATCTCCGCCCTGGACGAGAAACTGACGGCCGAAACGAGTCGCTTTCTTGACGCTGAGCCTTGATCGTGAAGAACCGATCTGGACGATCGAACCCAGCCGTGCTCGGGCGTCTTGGACCTGCGTGACGTCAGATCCGCTCGGGGCTCCGGCGGGGCGCGTGAGGACGAGGGGCGGGGCTTGAACAGGGCGGGGCTAGTCTGGGGGCGGGGCTGGAACTGCCTGAGGAACTTCTCCAGCTGCCTCTCGCGCACCTTCCACTCTATGAGCCGCTTCTCGCTCAGCCTGTTTTTGCTGTGCTTGCACTTCTCGTACACGTTGTCCCGGGGGCCTGCTGGGGGCAGCGCCTTGTCGCTGTGACCTGCTCGGGACAGAAGAGAAAGGCGCCATCAGCCAGTCGTTCTTCAGTAACTGCCTGCTAACCAGCGGATGCTGCTGTGGAAACTTGCACGAAAGCAAAACCGTAAAACACCATATCTATTTATCTATCTATCTATCTATATATATATATATGGTGTTTTACGGTTTTGCTTTATATATATATATAGTGTTTTACTTTTGTATTATATATATATATATATATATATTATATATATATATATATATATATATATATATATATATAATGGTTTTTACGGTTTTGCTTTCGTGCAAGTTTCCATAGCACATATATATATATATATATATATATATATATATATATATATATATATATATATATTTTTTTTAAGCAACGTGAAGTCTTTGTGACTTTGTGCCCCACAGCTGTTGAAAGAGTGAGTTGCTTTTTGCTGGCGAGTTCCCTACCACCTTAAAATCTGGTTGTTCTGGTGGTGGCGGTATATCCTGTTTTTAGCTGCGGGTTGGAGCGCTTTGGACTAGCCATGAGCCATTATTCATAGGTAACCTGATACCCCCCCCCCCCCTCCCGGCCTCCTCTCCTCCGTCCCTACTCGAGTGTGGTTTTGCGTAACGCCCAGCAGTCAAGGGACGCCAGAACACGCGTGAACCATGGCGTGAAACCAGACAAGCAAGCAAACGTCAAGGCACTGAAAATTCAAGGATACGGAAGCATGCAGTACTTTACTAACGTCAGGAACACACAGTTAGCAACTAAACGTACGTGTGTGTGTGTGACGTGTGTGCGTGCGTGTGTGTGACGTGTATGTGTGACGCGTGCGTGTGTGTGTGTGTGCGCGTGAGGACGTGTTTTTTTTACCGTGCTCAGGACCAAATCAGTCCAGGCGGTCAAACGCTCTGTTTCTCTGCACACTTGCACTACTCAGCAGAGTAGTTGATGGTAACTTTAGGTCCGCAGGGTCGATAACACATCGACTGGCGCGAGTTGACAACAGAGCCCTGTGTTCCTGACCACCAGAAGACTAAATTTCCGTCTCTTTTTCTCCCCCTTCACTGTGTTTTGTTTTGTTTGTTTTTTGTTCATTTTTCGTTTAGTTGTGTGTTTTTTACGTACCTATCATAGTTCTTTTATATAGCGCTATGCCCCGTAAAATTTAAAAACTTGAAGAAGAAGCTCGTGGCGCTGTACATTTATTTTATTTGAGCTGGCTCAGTTATATATAATAAAAAAATATATAAAAAGGCTGATATAATCTGAGTTGTTTGTTACAAACTTACTGCCGTTTGAGCATCATCGAAAAACTGTTCGTTAGCTGACAGTTTTCTGGAACCTATGGCGTAACTAAATACGGCAGTGGTTGAAGAAAGGATGTCGTAAACCAGTGCTCGGAGTGTGGGGTGTCCCTTCTGGCCACGCTGCATGCACTCCTTGGATGAAGACGGACGGAAGTCAGGTTTGGCCCACAGACCGCATAGCTACACATAGCTTGCTTAGCTCAGTGCAGCCTGCCAACAATCTTTGCTTTAACCTGAGATGCACAGTGTACAGTGTCTCTGTTTTGGCTGAGTCAGTCTGTGGCCGTATAACCCACAACGGCACAGAGAGAGACGAGCTAGGGCCATAAGCGAAGGCGACTGGGACCCAGCAGGCCGGTTGTCGATCAGTGCCTCGGAGTCAGTGTGTGGGGAGACTTCCGGTGGGCTTTGATCTCGCCATTCTTCAAAAGTCGCTCGCTCCACCGCCCAGCTGACCTCACTCTTTTGCCCGGAAGTTGTGTCTTCACTTGCTTCCGTTGGAGGATTTTCGTTATTTTTATTGGGTGACGCTACTGCTTCAGATCATGGACGTACATGCAAGTCCGTGCCTCAAGACTATGACTTCTAGCGGGGGGGGGGGGGGGGGGGGGGGGGGGGGGGGGGGGGGGGGGGGGGGGGGGGCGGGGGGCAGGTTGTTCCACTTCAGTGGCACCTGGCGAAAACATTTCACACGACTGATGGTTGGCATGCGCTTTTGAGTCAGTACAGCTAGTCCACGTCGTAGCCGTACGAGCACGCAAGAGAGGTTAATCTTACACTTTCACTAGGCAATCTGCGTTACTTTCGCCCTGTTATAATCGTCATGGTTGATTGACTGGGACTTGAAAATCGGCTATCCCTCAGTGTACTCTTATTCAAGGGAGTATTTCTGTGTGTGTGTGTGTCTGTCTGTTTGTCTGTCTCTGTCTCTGTCTCTCTCTCTTCTTCCGTCAGATTTACTCTGTTTGAGATCTAACGCCTCAACAATTAATTATTTGCTTTCCCGCCTCTACACTTCGACCTAAAATGTATCTAACTTACTGGTATTCTTTTTCTTCCCACCCCCCACCCCTCCTCCCTTTTTTCCACTCCTCCCCCCCTCGCCCCCCTCTCTCTTTTTTCCTGCTCCAAATCCCGATACCCCCAAACCTTATTTGTTATGAAAACGTTACTGAGCAGTCTTGCCTGTAGTTCTGGAGACCCCCTGCCACTTGTTGACGAGGGTTTTCTTCTGACGCTCGATGTGGAACTCGTTGCGGGCGCAGTCCCTGTCAAAGACCTTCAGCTGCTTGTCGAGACGAAGGCGTTCCATGCGGTTCTTGCGGTCCGCCATCAGGAACACGTCACCATGGGAGCGCAGCGCGGTACTGGCCGCGGCTTCCGGTCCTGCCGCTGGCATAGTTCTGCAACGTGGGTAGAACACAGGCACTTGACATCATTCTTTATTGTCCTCTCTCTCTCTCTCTCTCTCTCTGTTTCTGTCTGTCTGTCTCTGTCTGTCTCCCTGTCTCTGTCTCTGTCCCTGTCTCTCCGTCTCTGTCTGTCTGTCTGTGTCTCTGTGTATGTGTGTGTGTGTGTGTCTCTCTCTCTCTCTCTCTCTCACACACACACACACACACACACACAGGGGGGGGGGGGGGGGGGGGGGGCAGGAGTTGCTACTGGCGAGTGCATTTTTCCAGTTCGACTGAAGTTCAAAGAATACTATTAATATCAGGACAAAACTGACACAACATGCGAATTTTCGGGGTAATCCCCCTTTTCAAGCTACAAAACGACATTTAAACAACAGTTAAACAGTGAATAATGAGATGTAGAAACAAAAGTTTAAGTGTTGCTTAAGTGTCCTTTTGTAGCTTGTAAAAAGGGGATTACGCCGAAAATTCGCATGATGTGTTTTGTCCTAATAAGTAGCGCTCTTTTTAACCGTTTATGTGTTTGAATCTTGTTTGAATCTTGTTTTAGAACGCTAGCAGTCATTATTGTTTCAGTTTTTAAAAAGTTTTTTTAAAGTTTAGATTTTTAATGTAATCAAAGGCTGAATTCGCTTCTGAGTCTAAACTTTCAACAAGAATCCACGCTAATTAATTCAAAATGAGGAAAAGAAAATACTCCTCCGGACGAAAGAATGTGAACTGTAAGATTTAGACACTAGACGAATAAGAGTCAAATAATGAAATAACTGACAACAGCCGGATCAAAAAGTACCAGATTATTGTGTGGGAACAAACAGATTTACCAGCACATGCTGGGTAGTTTATTATTACTGTTACTTCTTCATCTTTTTTTATTTTTATTTTTATTTTATTTATTGGGGGGGTGGGGGGCAGTGGTGGCGTTTATTCACAATGTTTTCAATGTGTCTGGAAAAAGACAAGAAAAAGACGAGAGAGTAGATGGTTTTGGGAATCGACAAGAATAGGACGGCGTAGATTAATAATACTAATAATAAATAAAAGGACGTATTTACACTGAGTAATTGTCTTGTTTCATTGACTATTCGCGCTGTATTTCTTGCACATACGGGCAACAGTGGGCGGAACATTAGCTTACATGAGAGTTATCGTTTAGTCGGTTGATTCCGAGTAGTATACAGGGTTGCCTCCACAATGAGACTTCCAATGGAATAATGCAAAACTATGCACACTGGAGAACCAATATTAACTGAGATATGAATATGAATTGAACAAGCTTTGTGTTTACCGTTCTGGCCTCTGTGTTTTGAAAACGTATATCTTTGTACAAAGGTCTACTCCATTAAGCCTATCAAGAACCAGAATGTGGATCAGAAGAGACATTCAAATTAGCAATGTAATTTGACATATAGTCAATGCATATCAAAGAAATTAAACTAATAGATAGATAGATAGATAGATAGATAGATAGACAGATGGAGAGAGAGAGAGAGAGAGAGAGAGAGAGAGAGAGAGAGAGAGAGAGAGAGAGAGAGAGAGAGAGATGTGTGTGTGTGTGGTAGTGTGTGTGGGGGTGTTGTGTGTGTGTGTGTGTGTGTGTGTGTGTGTGTGCTACAGAAACAAACTGAAGTGGCTATAACAATTTCAGTATGATTTTTTTTCCAGTGTAGTAGCCTATAGGATAAAATGCTAAACCGAAAACTGAATTCCTGACTCGAACTTACCCACAATTTCAACCTTTCACAGCCGATACCACACACGCTGAACACACAGAAATCAAACACCTGCTGCTGACATTGATCTAAGTTCAGTACACATAGTAACCCGCTGTGTCTGCATCGAAATTTCCTGCGCTAATTCTGCATCGCAAACCGCCTTCGCTTTGAAATGGGAATGAATCGAAGACTTGACTTCTTTTTTCTTTTTGCCACTGTAAAATCGGAACAATTTGTTGCTCCGTCATGCAGGTTTCACGCACCGGCAAGGACTACAGTATAGGGCCTATCAAAGACTGCGTTTCCATCTCAGTCTCTCCCCAACTACAACTTTGGCCAAGAAGCCAGAAAAAAAGCAATTAACGCACTCAAAGAAACATTGACGTGCAACGGCTACAACGACGTCCAAGCCGCACCAGAAGTCTTCAGCCCTAGTCCACCTTTACTTCCGTCAAAGTGGACATGAATTCAGCACCACAGGCTGCGTTTCATCAATACTCAGGAAAAATCTATGTTTGTTCTCAGAGCTTATGCAACTTGGTCGCTCCGCAGCAAGTGGAATCGACTTGATCAAGACTGAAACAAACGTAACACCCCTAGGAAGAGAAAGAAATCTTCAGAGCTCAGGAGCTGTGTGAATGTCGAGGTGGCCGTCCTGGGCTCCCGTCCCTAATAGTCCTTATGGTCTCTGTGGACGTAAAGCAACATTTGAAGAAGAAAAAAGATCGATGTTCATGAATACATCAGAGGTCCTGCCGGACCATGTTTAGCTTCTTGGCTGCTGGTTTCACAAGTTTCAGAGTTCAGGAGCTGTGTGAATGTCGAGGTGGACGTCCTGGGCTCCCCGTCCCTAATAGTCCGTACGGTCTCTGTGGACTGGACGTAAAGCAACATTGAACTGAACACAGTGGAGAGACAGAGAGAGCTCAGGAGCTGTGTGAAAGTCGAGGTGGACGTCCTGGACTCCCCGTCCCTAATAGTCCGTACGGTCTCTGTGGACGTAAAGCAACACTGAACTCGTATCACAAGCGAGCGAAGCGTAAATGCGTTAGGCGGGATTCTCTCACTTTAGCGTCTGTTAATTCACACGAGGCGTTTTGACAAAGTCGCGCCGGAATTCACAATCGAACCCTTTTTGTACTCGCACAGGGGACTGATCTACTTCACACAATGAAGTCACCAGTTCATTGCAGTGGACGGGGTGGGGGGCACCATTGTGGAGTTCCAGTTCGATATACACCACTTGGGGCTTGTCTGCTACCCGCGCCGCATTTGCTAGCGGCGCGCACACACTGCCGACTGGCCGGCAGGAGGTGCCAGATTATTCTATGTGTGCTCCTCTCCCAGTCCAACTCTCACTTACCAGCCTTCTCTCCCCCCCCCCCCCCCCCCCACCTCCACCAACCGCCTCCTCTTTACTGCCCTGTCGCCCACTGTCTCCCACCACCACCCCCAACCCGCCCCGCCTTTACTCTTTTCTGTTCCTCTGCGCCCCCCCCCCCCTTCCCCCCCCCCCCTACACACACTCTTTCCTACCCCCCGACCCCCAATACACACACTCTTTCCTACCCCCACCCCCCACCCCCATACACACTCTTTCCTACCCCTCCCACCCCCAGTCCCATACACACGCTTTCCTACCCCCACCTCCATACACACACGCTTACTACCCCACCCCATACACACTCTTCCTACCCCCCCCCCCCCCCATATACACACACTTTTTCCTACCCACCACCCCCAATACACAAACTCTTTCCTACCCCCAACCCCCAATCCACACTCTCTTTCCTATTATCCCCCCACCCCCGCCCCCCGCACCCTCCATTCCCCTCTACTCTTCAAACCCCCTCTACCTTCCTAGACTCCCCCCCCCCCCCCCACACACACACCCAACTACTCTTGCAGGCAGGCTGCGATAACAATGAAGCATGCATAACGGCTCCGACGGTCGAAAGGGTTCGGGGTTGCACACACAGACTTCGTGAGTGAGAGTGATCCTGAGGGACCCGGTGTAACAGCCGTGAAAGCAGCTGCAGTGATGTAGGTAGGCACTAATTTCACACCTCATGCTAAGTGGAAATCAGCAAATGAAAAGCACAGAGAGAGAGAGAGAGAGAGAGAGAGAGAGAGAGAGAGAGAGAGAGAGAGAGAGAGAGAGAGAGAGAGAGAGAGAGAGAGAGAGAGAGAGATCTTTAATACTCAAAGATGAAGAATTTAGGCAGAAGCCTATTATTTTATACAATCTGTCCTTGCTAAAAAATAAATTAAAAAAAGCAAGCAAGCAAACAAATAAACAAACAAAACAACAACAACAAAACCAAACCACATCAACAACAAAAACACACACGCCCTATGCAAAGTGTAGCGGTATAGTCAAAATGCTAACAGACAAAAGCATAGCCTTGACTTAAATATTTGCCTTGATAAAATATATAAATGGGGTACTGATTATAAAGACCCCCCCCCCCCCCAAAAAAAGGCAAAAAAAGGCAATCAAGCAAACCTAGAGAGAGAGAGAGAGAGAGAGAGAGAGAGAGAGAGAGAGAGAGAGAGAGAGAGAGAGAGAGAGAGAGAGAGAGAGAGAGAGAGAGACAGACAGACAGACAGACAGACAGACAGACAGACAGACAGACAGACAGACAGACAGACAGACAGACAGACAGACAGAGAGGGACAGAGAGAGATACAGAGAGACAGAGAGAGACAGAGACAGAGACAGAGAGGTTCTATTAGTGTTTGCTGCAAATCAAGTCAGCGTGGAGAACAGTAATCAGTACACAGATTGATCGAACCACGTAACACCTTTTTATCGGGCAGCGAGTAATCGTGTCGAAATCGGCCCTGTGATTATAGTGGTTACTTCTTTGCTTACTAAAGATGTTGTTGTTGAAGTGTTGCCGCTTTACGTCAACAGAAACCGTAGGCTTATTAGGGATGGGAGCCCAGGACGGCCACCTCGACTTTCACACAGCTCCTGAGCTCAGTGCCTGATTGATGATGTAGAGCTTCATGTCCTCGGATGTCGGTTGACATATTAGGGACAAACTGTGACCAAAGCCTAAGCATGGTTCAATGTTGCTTTACGTCCACAGAAACCGTAAGGCTCATTAGGACGGAAAGCCCAGGACGGCCACCTCGACTTTCGCACAGCTCCTGAACTCTGTGACTAAAGAGTCCACGTGAGGGTTTATGATTCCGGCAGATTCAACCGGAGAAGATGGAAGGGGACGCAAGGAATTTCCAGGACAGCGCCCCTTTTCTTTCACTGGTCTCTTCGCCTTGAACAACGTCCTCCATTTCTCTGGGCGATGTTAGATAACAAATTTGTGCCTGTTAATATTGTGTGTTTTGATTTTATTTTATTTTTTAACTTGAGTATGAAATGTATGCGCCTAGGGCTCATTTGAGAAAGGGCCCTCTAAGACCCCCACGATTATTATTATTTGTTCTTTCGGACTCGATTTTTTTTTAAAGGGCAGAAGAAAAGTGTCACGATTGACCAGTTCAGTTTAATTCAGTTCAAGATAGCAATATCTTTGCCAATCTTTGGTTGGACGTGAGAAAGGCCAAACGTTTTATGTTCTGCGCTCCGTCTCCATGTACCCACTGCTACCTTTGAAACAGCTGCAGTCAGGATACTGGCTGGTACAACTCACGACCTCCGTCTCTCGTCCTTTCAAGGATTATATGTCTGTCTGTCGGCCCTTGTAGTGATTAGTGGCTACTTCTTTGCTGACTTCGTATGTGTAGGTAGGTAGTGTTGCTTAATGTCCTCAGATGTCAGTTGACATATTAGGGACAAGCTGAGACCGAAGCATGGTTCAACATAGCTTTACGTCCCGAAACCAGAAGGCTCGTTAGGACGGACAGCCCAGGACGGCCACCTCGACTCTCACACAGCTCCTGAACTATGATGAATCGTATGTGTGTCTGACGCTTTCTTTTTCTGCGCCTGTCTCCTCCAGGCGGTCGATGGCGTGCGTGACGTCCTTAGTTGGCTTTGTGCCCTCAGCTAGGGCCTCAGGCTCCTCACACTTCAGATCTTCAGAGACGCAAGCCACTTGTAAAGGTTAATTCTCCGGCCAGTCTGTCTGCTCGGCCATTTCACGAGACTGCAGCAAGTTTAAAAGAGTACATAATAATGTGTGTGTGTGTGTGTGTGTGTGTGTGTGTGTGTGTGTGTGTGTGTGTGTGTGTGTGTGTGTGTGTGTGTGTGTGTGGGGTGTGTGTGTGTGTGTGTGTGTGTGTGTGTGTGTGTGTGTGTGTGTGTGTGTGTGTGTGTGTGTGTGTGTGTGTGTGTGTGTTAAGAGAGAGAGTGTGTGTTTAAGAGAGAGAGAGAGAGAGAGAGAGAGAGAGAGAGAGAGAGAGAGAGAGAGAGAGAGAGAGAGAGAAGAGGACAGAGAACAGAGACAGAAGACAGAAGACAGACAGACAGACAGACAGAACAGACAGGACAGTGATGTGTGTCGTGGTGTGTGTGCGTGCGTGCGTGCGTGCGTCGTGCGTGCGTGTGTGTGTGTGTGTGGTGTGTGCGTGCGTGCGTGCGTGCGTGGTGGTCGTGCGTGGCTGTGGTGTGTGTGTGTGCGTGGGTGTGGTGTGTGTGTGTGTGTGTGTGTGTGTGTGTGTGTGTGTGTGTGTTGTGTGTGTGTGGGTTGTGTGTGTGTGTGTGTGTGTGTGTGTGTGTGTGTGTGTGTGTGTGTGTGTGTGTGTGTGTGTGTGTGTGTTGTGTGTGTGTGTGTGTGTGCGCTAAGGCAAAACCGCCTAAGGCAAAACATCAACAACAGCTCGTATGTGTCACACACGATTCTTCATGGGATTATGCATTCTAGGCTATAGTGCACGACTCTGGCGAGGTTGTGAATGACGGATCCTCCAACTCCCAAAATGGCGCAGCTGGCTAGGCGAGAGTTGTCTGAGCCACCACCTCCTGACCAAGTTTAGAACTGGTCAGTCAGAACCCTGACTGATTCTATCAGATCAGCCACAGGACAACAGAACAGGCGACAGTTGTCTGATCCACCACCTCCTGACCAAGTTTAGAACTGGTCAGTCGGAACTCTGACTGATTCTATCAGATCAGCCACAGGACAACAGAACAGTCGACAGTTGTCTGATCCACCACCTCCTGACCAAGTTTAGAACTGGTCAGTCAGAACTCTGACTCTATCAGACTTGCCACAGGACAAGAGAACAGGCGACAGTTGTCCGATCCACCACCTCCTGACCAAGTTTAGATCTGGTCAGTAAGAACTCTTACTCTATCAGACCTGCCACAGGACAACAAAACAGGCGACAGTTGTCTGATCCACCACCTCTTGACCAACTGGTCAATCAGAACTCAGACTCTATCAGACCGGCCACAGGACAAGAGAACAGGCGACAATTGTCTGAGCCACCACCTCTTGACCAAGTTTAGAACTGGTCAGTCAGAACCCTGACTCTATCGGACCGGCCACAGGACAACAGAACAGGCGACAATTGTCTGATCCACCACCTCTTGACCAAGTTTAGAACTGGTCAGCCAGAACTGTGACTCTATCAGATCAGCCACAGGACAACAGAACAGGCGCCTGTTGTCTGAGCCACCACCTCTTGACCAACTGGTCAGTCAGAACTCTTGACTCTATCAGATCAGCCGCGGGACAAGAGAATCGGCGACGTGCCCACCAGGCGACATCCTCCCTGGCATCAGTCCTGGCAGTCTGGTCCTGGCTATTGAAAGATGAGGTGGCGAGGAAGTTTTTCCACGGCTTGGACGACCTTTGTTCGCCACGCTTGTTCATGGAGTTGTCTCCGGAGAGGTACTGGCGATAGGAGGACAGAATATACTAGGAGGCTGAAGAGAAGCTCAGGAGCGGTGTGAAAGTCGAGGTGGCCGTCCTGGGCTCCCTGTTCCTAACAGTCCTTATGGCCTCTGTGGACGTAAAGCAACATTAGAAGTAGGAGGTTGGAGGAAAGGGGAACTATACCTAACGCTACACTGTCACCGCCAGACTGAATCTGCATTAAGAGCTCTATTTTTTCTCTCTCTCTTTTTTCTTTCTTTCTCTTTTTTGGTTAATGTTTCAGTTATAGTGAGGGGCAAAGTCACAAGAAGGGGTAAAGTCAGTTAACCGCAACGTTTTGAAGCGAAAGGAAAGCCGAAGCGGGGAGTCGAACCGACGCCGTCCGTGTACCAGCCCAGCGCCTTACCGCAAGGGCCAAACCGACTCTCACCTGAACCAGAGACACACACGTACTACACTACACCCCTGCTGTAGTATATCTCTGCCTGCTGTAGTATCTCTGCCCGAACGACCTGCAGAACACGGCAGCTTTTAGGCAGAGGAGCAGAGTTTCCACATGACTGACCAACAAGGACAAAACGTCCCGAATCGATACAAAAATCAACAGAGCATTATATATATATATATATAATATAATTATATATTATATATATATTATATATATATATATATATATATATATATATAATATATATATATATATATATATAACCCCGAGGAAGGCGTCAGCCGAAAATTTGGGAACTTTTATGCCAACTTGTTGTTTTTCTTTGATTTTTTTATCAGTTTTATATATAGATATAGATATATAAAACTTAATCTGAAGTAGTAGTACATGGTGCTTTACGTCCACGGAGGCGAGAAGTTGTATTGCAAATCTCTTCTAACCGTTGAGCCGATCAAAGTTTTGAGGTGTCCACTCCTTTCGATTGCAAAAACTTCGGCCATCAAAAAACAAAACAAGTCTACCTGTGAAAACAGCAATCTGCCAATCACACCTGGCAATGAGCTTACGGCAGGACGGAGTCGTGAAAACCTCTGAGGAGTTGACACACCCGGCTCTCGTATGCACCTTTAGCCAGAACCCGTCAAGCGAACGGAATACGCTGACGGTTTCACCCTCTGCCTTTGATCAAGGTCTTGTCAGTCCTACACGGGGCACGGAGAAATTCGGCGGTTCCAGGTTTCACGCCTGATTGCCAGTTTATCGGCAGACCGTGCTTGACAAGGGGTCATATAATGGAACTGCTGGAGACAAGCCTGCGGATTTGACGAACGCGAGAAAAAAGAGAGGACAGTTAGGGAGCCTAGAGGTGGACAGAAGGGAAAGGGGTTGGCTGGGACGAGAAGGGGTGGGGAGTGGGGTTGGGGGGGGGGGGGAGGGAGCAGAGGCTGGGAGGGAGGGGGGGGGGTCTTGGTGGTAATGGGTAACACTGCCAAACCCAACAGGTAAGGTTCTTCGAATTTCACTTATGGGAATGATAAAATCAACAAAGGGAGTTAACTTGTAGCGCTCGAATGACGTCACATGAACACAACAACAAAGACCTGGCTGAGTCGCCTACGGTGGAGAGTATGGCAAAGGAAAGAAGATGGAGGAGGCGACTTTCTCCAAACCAAAGTTATTTAGGTCTTTGTTGTTGTGTTCGTGTGACGTCTTTCGAGCGATAATAAGCTCCCTTTATTGGTTGATTTTCTGTAGCTTGTTCATTCATTTCTTTTTTTCTTTCTGTAACTCGCATTGCGTGGATAAGTTCACACAGTCTGGACTTTGTTCTGGAGTCTTATCGCTATGGTGATAGTGATTATCAGTATCATCTGTTGCTGATAGGCCTATAGCTCGCAGCGTATATACACAGCAATTTCAGTCATTTTCTTTTGAGAACGGTATCGTTTGATGCATTTCCCCCTCTCCACTTTAGGTCTTCTAGACCATGTAGTCACAACACGACAAACATCTGCCGCTTGTTTATCTCCTTTTCACTGGTTCGCTGTTCTAGTGACATTCTGTAGACACCCCACCAACGTTCGAAACTGACTGAACACAATTTCGTAAGAGCTGTGGTCCAGTTTTTGTACTCGTGAAGTGGTGATGACCTTTGCTTTGAACTGGTGTAAAAGAATATTAACCCTTTGACTGCCAGGAATGCAGCGTCATCACTGGGAAAACGACCAATAAAAATGCCAAACTCGAAATTATTAAGTCTTTGTGCCCCCTTCGCATGACTCGAGCACCTGAAAGAACTATCAAAATTCGCAGTACTGAAGTTAGTTTTTTTTATCGATTACTTTTTGCTTCCGCTTTATTAGTGAACGGCGCTCGGTCGATTCCAGTCGCCGAAATTGATATAATGTTCTGCCCTTATTTTGAAGATTCTTTTTTATCTTTTTCTTTTTTCTTACTTTTTTCTTTCTTTCTTTTTTCCTTTTTCTTACTTCTTTTTTTTTTTTTTTTTTTTTTTTACACAGTACTGAAGTTGATTTGTTGTAGGACCATCAAATATACTGTTCTGAGGCATGTATGTGTGCACTTTTCAGCCCGGATATTTTACAGGCTGGGGCAGTGAAGGGGTTAAATGCGTGATTCGTTCTGAGGTTGGCGGGACGTTAAAATTCAAGAAGTAACCAACTCCCTCCCTCTTTCAATATAACCGGAAATATAGGTCAGAATGTAGCTTAATTTGCATGCTTCGCCCACTGCTTTTCCTAGTTCCACCTTCCGGGTTCACTGGAGTTCATCTGACAGTGAGGAGTATCGCGGCACAAAGGATCAGACTGTTACCCCGTTGTCATTTGATGAATTAGGGTTCGCCCCGATGCGACCTTCACGCTTGGCTGAGCAGTAACGTTGCTATCACCTTATCTGACGGAAATTCCAAACGTCAAAGGAATTAATTATAATACTTGCAAATTTAGCGATGGGGTGGAGGAGCAGGGGATGTATTGGATAAAAAAAAGATTATTTTTTTGGACGGTAATAAAGACAAAGGATCAGCCAGGAACGTTATGCAAACAAATCGCAAAATCGTGAGAGTGGTTTGGGGAAAGGAAATGGGTTTGGGGGTGGGGGATGGGGGGTGGGAGAGATACAGAAGGGAGTGGGGAGGCAGATAAATAGAAGGATCAGACAGGCTGAGAGAAAGACAGACGGATAGAGGCAGACCAGAGACAGACAGGCTGAGAGAAAGACAGACAGACAGAGGCAGGCCAGAGACAGAGAGAGAGAGAGACCAGAGAGAGGGGCAGGAAGGCAGACGGATGGACGGACGGAGAGACAGACCGACAAACAAACCACAGAGAGAACTCGAACTCGAAAACGTTTTTACTCAAGGATAGTAGAGAGAGAGAGAGAGAGAGAGAGAGAGAGAGAGAGAGAGAGAGAGAGAGAGAGAGAGAGAGAGAGAGAGAGAGAGAGAGAGAGAGAGAGAGAGACAGAGAGACAGAGACAGAGAGACAGAGAGACAGAGAGAGAGACAGAGACAGACAGACAGACAGACAGACAGACAGACAGACAGAGACACAGAGAGAGACAGAGACAGAGACAGAGAGACAGAGAGAGACACAGACACAGACACAGACAGAGAGACACAGACACAGACAGACAGACAGACAGACAGACAGACAGACAGACAGACAGACAGACAGACAGAGACAGTCAGACAGGCAGGCCTGCAGGCAGGAAGGTAGGCAGACAGGCAGACAGACAGGCAGACAGGCAGACAGAGGGACGAAGAGACAGACAGACAGAGACTCCGGAGAGCAAATCTTCGGCCACTAACCAATCTAACACGATATCTGATGGAACATCTGTGGCGCATTTAAACAGGTCTAACTAATTGCAAGGCAAAAGCTTCGCAATGGGCCGTCAAATAAGATTTCCAATGCCAGGTCCAGCCAGAGAACGCCTTTTACTGCTACCCATCTGATCGTCCATGCCATCTTTTGTGTTTTCAGGGTCCATCTAACCATCTGATCTTCCATGTCATCTTCTGTCTCCATCGACTCATCTCATCTTCCATGCGCTCTTCTGTTCTTCGTTATTTTTTCCACCTATATCCATCTCGTCTGCTTATCTGATTTTCCATGCCGCCTTCTGCAGTTTATTTTTTATTTATTTTTATTTTTTAATTTTTTAATCCAGGTACCCATCTGCTCAGTACCATGGCCCTATCTACCCATCTGATCTTCCAATGCCCTTTTTCTGTATCCATCCACCCATTTGATCTCCATGCGCTCTTCTGTGTGTGTGTGTGTGTGTGTGTGTGTGTGTGTGTGTGTGTGTGTGTGTGTGTGTGTGTGTGTGTGTGTGTGTGTGTGTGTGTGTGTGTGTGTGTGTGTGTGTGTGTGTGTGTGTGTGTGTGTGTGTGTGTGTGTGTGTGTGTGTGTGTGTGTGTGTGTGTGTGTGTGTGTGTGTGTGTGTGTGTGTGTGTGTGTGTGTGTGTGTGTGTGTGTGTGTGTGTGTGTGTGTGTGTGTGTGTGTGTGTGTGTGTGTGTGTGTGTGTGTGTGTGTGTGTGTGTGTGTGTGTGTGTGTGTGTGTGTGTGTGTGTTTTTTGTGTGTGTGTGTGGTGTGTGAGTGTGTGTGTGTGTGTGTGTTAGTGTGAGTGTGTGAGCGTGTGAGTGTGTGTGTGTGTGCGCGCGCGCGCGCACGTTAAAATGTCTATTTGCACATCTGATCATCCATGCCCTCTTCTGCTTTGAGTACCCATCAAAACAATTTATTCAAGCCTGTCCAGGTACCAATACAAATACGAATTAAGCTACAAACGTCATCAGGGGTAGGCTACTTTATTCTTCTCCTGGCGGCAAGCACATTATTATTATTAACATTATTTAGCTCTTTTTTTCCCCTTTCTGTCAGCGACTATAATCAAGTGGTTGATTAATGGAATAATTATATCCAGAGGATATACCTCTGGTGGAGTTTATGTATCTTATATATCTTTATGTATTTTATATTTACTCGCATGCTAGGTGACAGTTACCGTAGGCGATTCAGGTCTTTCTTGTTCTGTTCACATGACGTCTGTCTATAATTAACTCGCAGGTCAGGTGAGAGTTACCGCCTTTTGTTGTTGTGTCTATGTGACGTCTTTCGAGCGCTTATTAACTCTCTTTTTTGTTGTTGGTTGATTCAGAGTTCAGGAGCTGCGTGAAAGTGGAGGTGGCCGTCCTGGGCTCCCCGTCCTGATGAGCCTTGTGGTTTCTGTGGACGTGGGGCGACATTGAACCATGCTTACGCATTGGTCACAGTTTGTCCCTAATATGTCAACGGGACATCCGAGGACATTAAGCTCTACATCATTATTGCTTGATTATTCGGCCTTCATTGGTGGTGGATAGGCCTATGCTTTTAAAGCAAGGAGTGGAATGGGGCGGGGGGGGGGGGGGGGGGGGGTGGGGGGGGGGGGTAAACCATGGAGGCATTTAATGACACCAGTGTTTTGCGGAGAGAGGGGACAGTCGAAGTGAGTCTTTCAGTGTTGACCGGAGTTCGCTGTGAATTTGTCACGGTCTGTTGAATTTCGGAGTGTAAAGTGCGTTCTAAAGTGGTGTTCTTTAATTGTCTCATCTTATCTCGTCCTTTCAGTACTATCCTCTGTAGAGACGCACTTGTCACAAATGTAAGTCACTGATAAAGGTAGGTAGGTAGTGTTGCTTAATGTCCTCAGATGTCAGTTGACATATTAGGGACAAGCTGAGACCAATGCCGAAGCATGGTTCAATATAGCTTTACGTCCACGGAAACCAGAAGGCTCGTTAGGACGGACAACCCAAGACGGCCACCTCGACTCTCACACAGCTCCTGAACTATGTCACTGATAAAACTGCTCGGTCATTCCTTATAGATGGTACTGTGCCATCTGCCGTTTGGGGGTGGGTGGGTGTGGGGAGGTGGGTGTGGGTGTGGGGAAGGCAGCTCAGCAAGTAGGCTAGCCTATTTGGGAATTTGTCGTAAAACGTCTATATCCTACTTGTTTCAAGGTTCAGTTTGAACTGTATTAGCATACTATATTACTTACTTGAGCTATATTATATACTATATTACTTACTTAAACTATATTATATACTGTACTATATTACTTACTTGAACTATGTTATATACTATACTACCTTACTTGAACTCGACCGAAATTCCGTTCTCATTATAATCACTTGTAGGCTTTTGTTCAGCTTGTCGCTCGATATGTCACTGCGACCCCCGCCCCCCCCCCCCCCCCCTCCGTCTGCCCCCCTTGTTTTTACTCATCGCTCTGTCTTGTTTGTCGGCCTTACTGGTTGTTGTTGTTGTTGGCGTTTTGTGGTTGTGTGTGTGTGTGTGTGTGTGTGTGTGTGTGTGTGTGTGTGTGTGTGTGTGTGTGTGTGTGTGTGTGTGTGTGTGTGTGTGTGTGTGTGTGTGTGTGTGTGTGTGTGTGTGGGGGGGTTTTTGTGTGTGTGTGTGTGTGTGTGTGTGTGTGTGTGTGTGTGTGTGTGTGTGTGTGTGTGTGTGTGTGTGGTGTGTGTGTGTGTGTGTGTGGTGTGTGTGTGTGTGTGGTGTGTGTGTTGTGTGGTTGGGGGGTGGGGGGGTGTGGTTTGTTTGTGTTGGTGTGTGTGTGTGTGTGTGTGTGTGTGTGTGTGTGTGGTGTGTGTGTGTGTGTGTGTGTGTGTGTGTGTGTGTGTGTGTGTGTGTTGTGGGTGTGTGTGGTTTGGTGTGTGTGTGTGTGTGTGTGTGTGTGTGTGTGTGTGTGTGTGTGTGTGTGTGTGTGTGGTTGGGGGCGCGTGTGTGTGGTGGGTGGGGGTGTGGGTGTGTGTGGGGGGGGGGGGTTTGTGTGTTGATGGGGGCCCGGGGCAAAAAACAAACACACACACACACACCCCCACACACACACACACACACACACACACACACACACACGCACACACAACACACACACACAACACACAAAAACCACACACACAAAGTACGCACAGACCTAGCCTACACTTGACTCAAAGAAAATATGCCCCCATTCAGACAACTTGAAAAATTTAAAACGCCGAGCTCATCCTTTTTCTTCCGTTTGATTTGCGGCGCAACAGGACAGGGGTGTGTACGCGTATGGGTGGGGGGGGAAAAGGGGGGGTGGGGGGGGGGGGGGGGGATACAACCCCCTCCAACGCCCCGGTGTGACGAGAACACCCCGGTTGTGTGTTGACACTGGGGATAACACCGTAAGTTTTGGTGGGGGGCCCCCGCAGTCAGATTATAAAAAATCTTTTTGTTTTAAATCGTAAATTTTTTCAGGGGGGTAGTGGTCCACAGCTGAAGTCGTTCGGGGATCAAGGGGATAGACATTTTTTAACCTTAAATTGTCCGGTTTTCCATACCCTCCCACCCCCACACCCCGAGCTGTCGGATTATCAGAACTGACAGAGAAGGGGTGGGGCAGGGTGGCAGGGGGGGGGGAGGAGGAGGGGAGGAGGAGGAGGAGGAGGGGAAAAAAATAAAAAAAAAAAGAGAGAAAAGAGAGGAGGAGAGGGGGAGAGAGAGAGAGAAAATTTTCACTGAAATAAAAAAAATTTAAAGGTTTTGTAAAATTGATTTTTCTCATACCCCCCCCCCCCCCCCCTTTCTCTTTTGAAAATTTATTAAAAACATAATTAAAATTGGGAACTGGTCAGGGGGCCTCCAAAACCCCCCCCCCCCTCCCCCCCCCCCCCCCCCCCCCCCCAACCAAGACACCCCCCCCCACCCCGAAGAGAAACTACGGGTCATCCCGTTTCTTTTAAAATGGCCAGCTGATGCGCACTACAAACCGCAGACCCTGGTACCCGATATAAGCAGGGCATAATTACACAGTCAACACGTGAAAGTGGGTCGCAATGTTCACAAGCGGGTGGTCAAGCCTTTGTGACAGAGTGGTGAAGTCACTGAGGGGACATTACTGTGGAGGCAACAAACAAGGAAAAGGTAAATCAGTCAAGGGCCGCCTCCATGATCCGGCGACAACAGTTACTGGTTGGTGAAAGTCGATCAGTCCAGAGGCCAACTTTTCGGCAATAATGCTTTTTTCCCTAATGCTCTTTAAAATAACAGCAACAACGACATCGTCTCCTTTTGGTGCAGTTTATGCAGGCCTACTTGAAATTTACCCGCATGCCAGGTGAGAGTTACACCTGGGCAATTCGGGTCTTCGCTGTTGTGTTCACGTGACGTCGCTTGAGCGCTGATTAACTGTCTTCGTTGATTGATTCCTTTTCTCCATGGTTCATCAAGACAGGGGTCATGCATACAGAAAAACATAAAACTCGTCGGAGATTTAAACTCAATCCTCTTTCAGTTCTTATCAGGTCACTGCGTACATTCGCCTGGCAGTCCAACGGTCAGTCAATAGTTTGCCCATCGACACATTTGAAAACTTTTTTATTATTATATTTCTTACGTAGCTCTTTCAAACCCCTGGTTACCTTCTCCAACCCTCTGAGTAAGTAAACATGGTGCTTAACGTCCACAGAAACCATAAGGCTTATTAGGGACGGGGAGAAGGGGGGGGGGGGGGGGATGGAGGGGGGAGAGGAGATTATATACCTATCGCTGCACTGTCACCACCAGAATGACTTCTGCATTAAGGTGGGCAGCGATGAGAGCCATTTTAATGTTTCATTAATTGTGAGGGACAAAGTCACAAGACAGTGTCCACAGACCACAACTTTCGAAAGAGAGCCGAAGCAGATTCGAACTGAGGTCCTTCTGCTTACCAGCCTAACGCTTACCGCTAGGCCAAACCGGCTCACCCCTATGAGTACAGTGCCCTTGCCTTTTATGGACATGGTCATTACAAAAGCCTTGTGCCTGCGGTCAGGAATTTTCGGGCTAAACTATACACATTGGACTATCCACACGTCGGCGACGACGTTAACAGTGTCGATTTTCGTTTCATAACCGCCCCCCCCCCTCCCCCCCACTTCCCTGCCTCCCCTCCCCCTACCATGAACCCCCCGCCCCTTTAACAACACCCCGCGCGCGCGCACACACACACACACACACACACACACAAAACACACACACACACACACACGCACATACACACACACACACACACACACACACACACACACACACACACGACACGCACGCACGCACGCACGCACGCACGCAGCAGCAGCACCACAAACAACAACAAAAAAACAACAACAAAAACCCAAACACACACACACACACACACACACACACACACACACACAACACACAAGGAGAGAGAGACCTCTCTCTCTCTCTCTCTCTCTCTCTCTCTCTCTCTCTCCGCCCCCCCTCCCCCTACTATGTTTTTAGTCTTGCACGGACTTGTAAAGATTTCTAAGTCCGTAAAAGAATGAAAAACGAAGCCACCAATCACTCGTAAAAATTAATGACAACCCCTATAAATACACACACACACACACACACATCCCTGTCTTTTACCACGAGCAAATGGCCATTACGTTTTCCAGACAGTGTCGAACAGCGCATAGCGTTGTTGTTTTGTTTTCTCAAACGATAATTGCTACTTCTCCGCAGCATTTCGGTCTTATTATCTTATTCAGCCAATTTCACGCTCACGACAAAGAGAGAGATCTTTAGCTGACCTGCGCCGGGCGTCGGCCGGAGCTTTTTCCTTCAGCTGAGCTCGCAACGGGCCCGGCGACGTTGCCCGTAATGACTACCTACGGGTTGGGGAGTTTCGTGTTTTGACCGCTGGGGGGATTATTTTGGGATCAAGCGTGGCGGGCAACGCAACCGAACCTTCCCGGCACCAACACACGGCTGACCTCAGAGGCGAGTCAACGTGTAATCTAGCTGCTCTCTCCTGCCTTCCCCCTCTCCCCCCTCCCCTGCCCCTCCTCTCTCCCTATCGCCTCCAGACCTCCCAGACATCCAGCTTCCTCTCCCTCCCCTCCCCCCCTCCTCCTCCGACCTACTCACCTTTACCTAACATCGAACTAGTGGTGTTTCTAGCTTGCAGTTGGTTTTACTACGTTCCCCAACGGACTCGAAAAGGGTTTATAACAATGCGTGGAGAAAAATAGCAACAACAACAAAACAATAAAACAAACAATGGTAGTGGTAGTTGGGGGTGAAGGCAGGGGCAGCTAACATTTTTTTGGTGACTGTTTTAGCAATAGTGTGTGTGGAGTGTGTGTGTGTGTGTGTGTGTGTGTGTGTGTGTGTGTGTGTGTGTGTGTGTGTGTGTGTGTGTGTGGGTTGTGTGTGTGTGTCGTGTGGGTGGGGGGTGTGTGTGTGTGGTGTGGAGTGGTGTGTGTGTTTTAACGAAATTTTCGAAACACTGTTAACCACACCAAAACACACACACACACACACACACGCAGGCACAAAACAACAACAACACATGCACACGCACGCACGCACGCACGCACGCACGCACGCACGCACGCACGCACGCACACACCCCACACACACACACACACACACATACCAAAACAATCAAACAAAACAACAACAAACAAAAGAACAAAACAACAACAACAAAAACCAACATACAACTGCTGCAGTAACTCGAGTCCCTTCAGTCAAGCCAAGCCAAACAAGAACTGCATTGTCAAACAAGAACTGCATTGTCAAACAAGAACTGCAGTCACCGGCGAACGACGTAACCACCGGGCCACTCTGCTCCTGACCACTATGACGTAGAGACGGAGATACCGCTGAACCCGAACTCAAAGTCCAACCATCCGTACCTGCTTTAATCACTGTGCAGAGTGCTGAACCACTGAGAATAGAAAACCGGCCATTCACCCTGTCTCGACCGGGAGTGCTTCAATCACTGGGTCACCTGTGCAGCGTGCTAAACCACTGAGAATACTAAAACCGGCCATTCACCCTGTCTCAACCGGCAGTAGAACCCACGGTAGCTGCTTTCATCACTGTGTCACCTGTGCAACGTGCTAAAACTACCGAGAACAGAAAACCGGCCATTCAACCTGTCTCGACCGGGAATGCTTCAATCACTGAATCCCCTTGTGCTGCATGCGAAACCACTGAGCCCCGGCCCAGCTTGGATCTCAGGGGAAAACAATCAGCTGTAGGAAATCAAATTCAATTGATCTGTGACAGTTACCCCCCTGCAGTCAACCCCGAAGGACCAGTCATCCAGTTCAAATGACAAGTAATTTATGTAGAAGTATTTCTAAAGCGCCCACACCTAACACGAACCCGAAGCGCACAATACAATACAATAGGGTCGACAAAAAGTGTACAGCATATGAGAATGTCCAATTCGCTGTTCATATTACATTCTGTGTTTGAAAGGGACTGGAGGGGTCGGGAGAAAAAGAAAAGCAACAACAAAAAGCAATGACCAAACAAAAAAAGCAAACAAAAAACAAACAAAAAACCAGCACGCACGCACGCACGCACGCACGCACGCACGCACGCACGCACGCACGCACGCACGCACGCACACACAAGCAGAAGAAGAAGAATGACGCTATAAATGGTTCTGGTCCTGCTTACCTCTCTGAACTGCTACATGTCTACACCCCGTCTCGTACACTACGCTCTTCTTCTGGCACCCGCATGCTGAAAATCCAGCAATACACACGCAAGACTCATATGATGGCTTTGGCACCTTCTCTTGCTTTGGACCCCCCCCCCACACACACACACACACACTTGCTTTGGACCCCACATTTCGAATTCACTGCTACAAGACCTTAGACACTGCTAAACCCTGTCATCTTTTAAAGCCAAACCGAAAGCCTTCCTCTTCTCGCAGTATTTCCGCCCCATTTTTCCCTCTGTGTGCGTGCGTGCGTGCGTGCGTGCGTGTCGTGCGCGCGCGTGCGTGCCCGCGCGTGCGTGTGTGTGTGTATGTGTGTTTCCATATAATACTCCATGTAAACTGTTTTGCTAGGACCGTGTTCTACACGTGTATAGAATATCGTATTTAGGTTAATATATATCATGTGAGCGCTCAGGGCGTTGATGAGCGCATGATAAATGTACATTATTATTATTATTATTAGCGTTATTGTAAAGTGTGTCAGGTCACCAGAAGGATAATCAACTTCACATTTCAATGTCAGTGTTCTGCTCTTGAAGAGGCGGGACACGTCAAGCCAGGACCAGGTCGAGACTGGGGTGTGCAAAAAAATGGGAAGGGCATGTGGAGATTTGGCCGTCTGCACCTTCGCCTACTATAGACACCTAAGCGTCGTTTCGATCTTGGTTACCTAGGTGACCACATTGAGGAATATTCTTTTAAAATGGTCCATAGAGAAGATCTTAATCTGCTTCTGCGCCTACGGTATCCTACACGAAAGGGAGCAGAGGGAGAGAGAGAGAGAGAGAGAGAGAGAGAGAGAGAGAGAGAGAGAGAGAGAGAGAGAGAGAGAGAGAGTAGGAGAGAGAGAGAGAGTGTGTGTGTGTGTGTGTGTGGTGTGTGTGTGTGTGTGTGTGTGTGTGTGTGTGTGTGTGTGTGTGTGTGTGTGTGTGTGTGTGTGTGTTGTGTGTGTGTGTGTGTGTTGTGTGTGTGTGTGTGTGTGTTGTGTGTGTGTGTGTGTGTGTGGGTGTGTGTGTGTGTGTGTGTGTGTGTGTGTGTGTGTGTGTGTGTGTGTGTGTGT
>JABMCL010001248.1:412500-418238 GCA_018857735.1 Alviniconcha marisindica
CAAGCAGTCTGGCAGTTCCTTTCTTCGCGGTAAATTGCCTGCCGTCATCATTGCTTTCCGACACGTTTTCCCCCAGTCTCTTTTCTTCTGCCCCCCCCCCCCACTCCTCTCTCTCATCTCTCTCTCTCTCTCCCCCCCCCCTCCTTCTCTCCCTCTTTCTCTCTGTCTCTCTGCCTCTGTCTGTTTGTCTCTGTCTCTTTTCTCTTTGTCTGTCTGTCTGTCTGTCCGTCTCTCTCTCTCTGTCTCTCTCTGTCTCTGCCCCCATCGCTCTCTCCCTTTCCCCCCTGTCTCTCTCCCCCTCTCTCTCTGATCTCGCGTGCTTTTCAAGTGGCTCCCAGGCTAAACTCTGTGTGTGTGTGTGTGTGTGTGTGTTCTCTGATGCTATAATTATTTCATTTGGTATTTTTTATTTACGCTCTACTGCATTAAGCCCGTTCTTAACTGGGCGAATGTTTGTTCGCCGAACATACTTCGGACACTTCGACGAACTATGATTCGTTTCTTAATTGAACTTTTAGTTCGCCGAACATGGTTCGGACAGTCCAAACTTTACTTCGTTCTCAACTGGCTTGTAATGAGATGCAAGCTTCGGCCCGAACTTGCGGCAGACGCGCAGCAGACAGCATGATCGAAAATGTAGGCTAAAGTCAAGTCAAGTCACGTCAATATACTTTCATCATCCCTCACAGGGTAATTCAACTAACTACTATCTCATTCTGGGTCTCCGAGACAAGGCTGCGCCTCCCACAAGTCAACAAATAAACAAATTCCCTCCGAAGCGATTGAAGAACCTAGCGACACCGTCATCCATTTTGATTTTGATATTTCTTCATCCACAGGAGAGCTCTGCTCTCAGCCAATCAGAGGCAATGATCGTCGAATAGGGCGAATGTTCCCAGAACATGTTGAGCGAAGCTTTTTGGACCCCGAATATAGCTTCGACGAATACTTCCAACTAGGTTCGCGAAGAAAAGTTCGTCCAGTTAAGAACCAACTAGCTTCGCCGAATACTTCCAACTAGGTTCGCGAAGAAACATTCGCCAATTAAGAACGGGCTTTAAAGGGAGATCACCTCCGTCCGTGTGTATGTCTGCACACCCTCCGTCCGTGGAACAAAACAAATAATAATAATAATAATAATAAGAGAGAGAGAGAGAGGAGAGAGAGAGAGAGAGAGAGAGGAGATCATAGTTCAGGAACTGTGTGAGAGTCGAGGTGGACGTCCTGGGTTGTCCGTCCTAACGAGCCTTCTGGTTTCCGTGGACGTATATATTGAACCATGCTTCGGCATTGGTCTCAGCTTGTCCCTAATATGTCAACTGACATCTGAGGACATTAAGCATCACTTCATCATCATCATCACAGAGAGAGAGAGAGAGAGAGAGAGAGAGAGAGAGAGAGAGAGAGAGAGAGAGAGAGAGAGAGAGAGAGAGAGAGAGAGATTTCTTCTGCGTCAGTAAACAAACATCGCTTGCTCATACTGGCGATGGGAGCCGGGATTCTCTCCATCTAGCTCAGCGGTTAAAGCGCCGGACTCGTGATTGAAAGGTCCCGGGTTCGAGTCCCCGCAGGAGCGGCGGGAGAATTTTTCTCCATGGTCAACTTTCTGTGCTGACTCTTATTTCGGCATCCATTCCACCCCCGTGTTACCGCAGTGGCACGTAAAAGATCCCGGTCATTCTGCCAAAAGTGCAATCAGGTAAGTTAGGAATCTGGTAGCATTCAACAATGAGATGCTTGGCTTCGACTTTTATTTTTTAATTTTTTAATATAATAATAATATAATTTTATTGCCAAGTGTCAATACACTGATTGCATGAGGAATGTGTTGTGGTGCCAAGTACATTCATCACCCATTCACTCCAATCACAAAACATTAAATTACAACAACAGCAAATAAACAAACTGGTTAAAAGTCATTCATAGATAAAAACATGAAAAATCCCACTGGCATCAAGCTGTGCATATCACATAAAATTGCCACTTCCGAGGACCCCTCTTAAAAGTTACAGTCCTAATAACAGCAATAAGTTATAAGAATTATCTACAACAAATTAATTAATTAACCCAGCCGGCTTACTCCACTGGCCACTATCACCAGGACCCCCTCTTAAAAGTTACTGTCCTAATAAAAGCAATTATAAGAATTATCTACAACAAATTAATTAATTAACCCCGCCGGCTTACTCCGCTGGCCACTATCACCCTGACCCATCCAAGATCCTACGCACTAAAAACATCCCCGCCTGGACTCATTTGACATGGGAATGGGCCTAGTGCAAGCTCACCAATAGCTGTCACTAGCCTGTTACACCCACCGCGCCCCCTCCCCTCCGCTACCCCCACCATCACCTCGAACAACAACACAACACGTGCGTGCGGTTAGGGGAAACTACTCTGGACAACGCCGGAGGGGAAGCAGACGGCATACCGCGAAGGCGAAATTTAAAGGAAAAAAGAAGAAGAAGAAAAGAAGAAAAAAGAGCTAGTGTTTGGACACCCTGAGTACCATGGATACAGTGCATGTTCTTCATCCGTAAGTAAAGGATTTTAATGAGTCACTGCAAATAATAACAAAACACTAGAACTCAAACTTTAGGGTAAGACTACGTGCATGTGCCGCCAGTTGACCCAGAAGGAACCATATAGGGAACCATGTAGGCCCGTTTTCACTCAACAGCAAGCCACATCATCACTCAAGGCATAATCATTTAGCATTTAAAAGAACTGCACAGTACAACAACAACAACAAAAACGCAGTATGACCTTGAACTTGAAGAAGAACAGACTGTGTATTATGCGCATTCAGCCAGGTGACCTCCCAGACTACTTAACATTTAGGCATGGTCTCAGAAAAATTGTTGAAGTATAAACTCTGCATGAAGATAGTAAGACTGTGATAAAGCACCTAGGCAAGGTTAAACATCATTCAGGTTTGTATACATGTATATTAAATATCATTATATTAAATATCATTATATATCCGAGTGGGAAACAGGCGGAAACATGTTCGACTTATCCATTTTCAACTAATCCGTTGTAAAATTAGTCATACAAAGAGCAGCTTTGGTCAATTATATATATATATATATATATATATATATATATAAAAGAAAAAGAAAAAAGGTCCGACTTGCGCGAAGTTCGACTTACGCATATTTGACTTAAGCATGTTTTACTGTATGGCTATGTGCCTTGAGAAATTGATGGGCTCTCAAGTGCCTTGGGCAGTTATTCAGTTCAAAGAGCACAAGCTGGCTTTGTTTTTCTTGATTCTGTTCAAAGTCTATTGATGATATACTGGGGGCGCTCAACTTACAAACTATCTTTGACTGGCGATGACAAAGCTCAGTCACTGCCGCTCATTGTCTGGAGAGAGAGAGAGAGAGAGAGAGAGAGAGAGAGAGAGAGAGAGAGAGAGGTGTGTGTGTGTGTGGTGTGTGTGTGTGTGTGTACCTCTTCGTAAAACTGTCTCTGATTGGTCGATACTTAAAATTGCCAAGGCCTTGGGCTATTTAGGCAACGCTTCCATGGTGCAGAACTAGAATGGACAGGTAATCACGCTGTGCATAGCTCCTCGAAGCATCAGAGGTGGCCCAGTTGACTGAGTATACACGCATTTATTGGAAGTCGATAGAATCTGTTTCCTCGGAAGAAGAAGAAGAAGGAAAAAACAAACAACCCCCCCCCCACCCCCACCACCTTAGTTGCTAGTGCTGCTGTCATTGTAACTGCGCAAATACAAAAGCTGTGTTATTATCACTGTCTACCTTCTCTAACGCTGTCAGCAAAGCAGTTGAAGATAGAAATACTTTCCCAGCGTAAGTAAATCGAAACCTCAGTCACCGAGTTGCTGACAACCTTGAGAGAGAGAGAGAGAGAGAGAGAGAGAGAGAGAGAGAGAGATACACACACACACACACACACAACACACACTCTCTTTTCGTCTCACTTTTCTTCGCATGGAGTTAGACTGCGATGCGAGTGCGTGCGTGCGCGCGGCGTGTGTGTGTGTGTGTGTGTGTGTGCACGTGCGCGTGTGTGTTACAGTTGTATGGTGTAGCTCCTTCGCAAGAAACCACGCAGGTCGTGTTGTGTGACATGCAATCCGCAGTGATTACAGTTGATAATTTTTTTATTGTAAATCTACGTGCAGACTTTGACATGGGGGCCTGCTACAAAGGGGACCTGAATAGCACGCTGTACCCTAACAACCCCCCCCCCCCCCCCCCCCGTCGTCCCCCACCATCTGTTTGTCTTCGTGTGTGTGAATAAGGCTGCGTTAACGCAGCGAAAAAAGCGCACGCTGAGTTAAACTCACCGGTGCAGTGTCACGAAGCCACACATTTCTCGTGCGATCTGTGAACTGAGTTCTCACGGAGGCCGTTCACAACTAACACAAAACTGCAGGCTAAATGGGAGAGATTTGTCAAGCCAAGCATTTTTGGTTTGAAAAGTATCAGTAAAATGAAATTTATGCCGAGTCAAAACAGAGCAGTTTGCGAGGAGTGGGCCAACTCGGCACTGCAGGATATTTATTACTGGACCAGCTTGACGGTGGCCGCAGCGGATTCGGACTTCTTTCGAAAAGCGAATACTTCAGGATGGAAGGTACGCACGTCACCGCGGGTACTGCATGTCCACATTTACCCCTGTCAGTTCTGTCCCTGCTTAGTGTGTGTGTGTGTGTGTGTAAATGTGTGTGAGTGTGTGTAAATGTGTGTGAGCGTTTGTGTGTGTGTGTGTGTGTGTGTGTGTGTGTGTGTGTGTGTGTGTGTGAGAGAGAGAGAGAGAGAGAGAGAGAGAGAGAGAGAGAGAGAGAGACAGTGTGTGAGTCTTTGTATGTCAGTGTGTGTTTGTGTGTAGGGGGATAGACAGAATGAATTTCAAGTGTGCACAACTTTGGCATATCCACATATTTATAAGTACATTCTGTGCTATGCCAATGTATAACATTTGCAGAGGTAAAACTGGCGGGGTTATAGATGTATACACATCGCTTGCACAATGGGTCTGAGTGGGTCACGAAATACGAAACACGAGATGTGTAAGCTGAGACTGAGCAGTCGGCGCATGTTCGGGGTGGTAGTCGAAGTTGTGTCTGTGTGTTTTTGAAAAAACGACATGACTTAGACACGGACGAACTGAATGCTGCGCTGTCTTTGAAAGTACAGTGTTGCTGACACCGGAATTTTTACACGACTGAGTTGTATGAGTGCGTTCTTGTCGTTTCATTTATGAAATTTCCCAGCAGCCTTACTTCTTCTTCTTCTTCTTCTGTTGATCATCCACCGTCATCTTGTTGACGATGCTGATGATAGTCTAGGGGTTCTGCATGCAATTCCTGGCATCTGGTGCCCTGGGGTGGGGGGGGGGGGGAACAGTATGGAAGTCTGAAGGTGGGTAGGGGGATGAGGGAAGGGGAGGGGGTGGGGGGCATTTTTTCAAAATATATATCTCAGGTTTTTGAAGGCCTCCACCGTGGCTGACTGAATTTCCACCGGTGGGAGGGCGTTCTACTCAACAATGGTCTGGGGAAAGAAAGACTTCTGCCTGTACTGTGTTCTGTAGGCAGGGAGCGGATAGGCCTCTTGGTGAGTTGAGCGTGTTGGCCTTGTGGGAGGTCTTGTGGGAGGGCTTCCTGGTGGTGCTGATCACCACTTCTCCCCGGTGGAATTTGAAGAAGGTGGTGAGGCGTGCCCTTCCCTTCGTCTGCGTTCGTCCAGTGGGGACCGCTT
>JABMCL010001980.1:0-37500 GCA_018857735.1 Alviniconcha marisindica
AGTTAAAGGGAAGATCGGTGAGCGCTTCCTCAGTTTGACCGCTTTGGGGAGTTCAGTTACAGCTAGCTGCTAGAATCTTCCTGCACACTTACCGCTGTAGTTTTGAGCTGATAGCTGAAAATGGGTTGGTTATCTATGGCGGTATAATAAAGAATATGTACGACGTATGTATTGAAAGCCGGCCGTTTTCTCCCATTTTCAGCCGAATTCTCATATCACTACCTCCGCCGACCTATTTATTTACTATCGCCTGACCACATTTTTTAACCCCTGATAGCTGAAAATGGTATATATATATACACACACGACCTATTTCCGATCACCTGACCGTAGTTTTGGCGGATATAATGTTGATCTCAGCGCGTGCAACTCTCTTCCATAACGAGAGGTCCATGCATATATTTGGGAAAAAGCACCACTTAAACTCCGTCCCAGGTGTGGCGTCCCCGTTTAGTAGTGGGATACTTTCCCCCGGGGAAGGGTTAATACTTGTGCCCCTGATTTTAATTTTTATATTCCCTTTCCCCATTTGGGGTTTTTAATTACTTTGTCTTCATCTGTAGATTCAAAGGGTCCTTTTCCCGGAAATTGCGAAAAAAAGTTTTTTGTTTGTGTGTGTGTGTGTGTGTTGTGTGTTGTGTGTGTGTGTGTGTGTGTGTGTGTGTGTGTTTGTGTGTGTGTGGTGTGTGTGTGTGTGTGTGTGTTAAACGGGGGAAAAAAAAAAAAAAAAAATATAAAAAAAAAATATAAAGGGGGGAGAAGAGAAGAAAAGGAGGGGAAAAAAAAAAAAAAAAACACAAAAACCCACACACACACACACACCACACACAAAAACCAGGAGACAGACAGACGACGAAGGGCACAGACAGACGAACAGACAGATTTACAAAAAGACAGAAAACCGACAGAACCACCATATCCCGTGTTTTGATTTTTTAACAGTGAAGGAGGGGCGCCTTTTTAATCTTACCTCTGTATACCGAGACGGCTATTTTAAATTCACCGGATGCAATTATGCCTTATTACCCATCTTTTTTTTAAAACGTAAGACTTCAATAAGTTTATCACCACGTAGGGGGTTGGGGGTGGCTATGCATATAACTAGTAGACCTGGCTGGGTTGCTTGAGTCAGTAAACAACGTGACACCCCGCGGAGTGAGATAACCTAAATGTTGTCCCCCCCCTCCCCCCCCCTTCAGGTAGCCTTTTTTCCTTTTTTTTTCTTTAATCTATCTTCATCTATCTATCATTTCATCTATCATCTATCTATCTATCTATTGTGTTATGTGTGTGTGTGTGTGTGTGTGTGTGTGTGTGTGTGTGTGTGTGTGTGTGTGTTTTGTGTGTGTGTGTGTGGTGTGGTGTGTGTGTGTGTGGGTGTGGTGGGTGTGTGGTGTGTGGGTGTGTGGGTGTGCGTGTGTGTTTTTGTGTGGGTGTGTGTGTGTAAACTGATTGTGTGGGTTGGTGTGTGGGTGTGACGTGGATG
The DNA here is from genome assembly GCA_018857735.1 of Alviniconcha marisindica. Taxonomy (NCBI): domain Eukaryota; kingdom Metazoa; phylum Mollusca; class Gastropoda; family Provannidae; genus Alviniconcha; species Alviniconcha marisindica. Next base: position 1,487 of record JABMCL010001980.1, read on the forward strand.
TGTGTGTGTGTGTGTGTGTGTGTGTGTGTGTGTGTGTGTGTGTGTGGTGTTGTGTGTGTGTGTTGTGTGTGTGTGGTGTGTGTGTGTGTGTGTTTTTTTGGGTGTGTGTTGTGTGTTGTGTGTGTGTGTGTGTTTGTGTTGTGTTTTTTTTTGTCTTGTGCTGGGGTGTGTACTGGTGTAGGGGTGGGGGGGCCGCCCGGGGGGGTGGGAATGTGCTTGCTTGTTTGTGTGTGGAACTAAAATGAAAAGCGAGTCGTGCCGGACAAGACGTAAAATTTCCCCAAAATCAGAGTTAAGTTAAATGATTTTGTTTTTCCCAAAAGGCTGATCCCCAAAACCATGGAATATTGTGCCAAAGAACACCGAAATGGTGGACAACGACAGACACGTACAGAAAATGCCCGCTCGCTATTGCGGGAAGGGGAAGGGGGGGGGGTGCGGGGGGGGGGGGGGGTTGCGGGGGGGGGGACAAACGTTTAACGGGCCAGACACGTGCTTATATATATTGACCGGAAGTGATAAATGATACACCTTCAGCGAAAATGACGTAGAAAGTTGGCGACGAAGGCACAAAATGAGACAGCGAAGCCCGGTTGATTGACTTTCTCACCACCTCATACGTACAATAGATTTGATATTACAGATGGAAACGGACTGGAGATGACGGTTTGTTAATAACTCTGTGATGAAAAATAGCGAGCAGTCGTCTAGTTTGTGAATGAAACACTTGCAGCAGCTCAATGTCTCGTGGCAGTGAGACTACAGCACGTACAGTTTTAGGTATGTGCCACGTGACTTCACGTAACACATCCCTGTGGCAGAGGTCTTGAGTAATTTCTTTTAGCCTCATGAAGTAGTTCAATTTGACGAAAACAATAGCACAGCTATTCAGATATCAACAATCGTAAAACAATGCACAAAGGGCACAAACGTGTACGCAAATTTTGCCGTCATGGAGAAAGCAATTTGGATGTGATCACGGTCTTCTTCTTCTTCTTCTTTTTCTCTCTCTCTCTCTCTCTCTCTCTCCCCTCTCTCTCTCTCCCCTCTTTTCTCTCTCCTTTTCTCTCTCTCTCTTTTCCCCTTTTCTTCTCCCCCGGTCTTCTTTCTCTTCTTTTCTCCTCTTTTTTTTGCCCTTTTTCTGTCTCTTCTGTGTTTTGTTTTTGTCTGTTTTTGGTCTGTCCCTTTTTTCTTTAATATATTCCGCATATACATTCTCCTGTTACTATTTCAGTCTCTGCTTGCCTTCTCTCTCTGTCTCTGTCTGTTTGCCTGTCTGTCTGTCTGTCTGTCTGTCTCTACTTGTCTTCTCTCTCTCTCTCTCTCTCTCTCTCTCTCTCTCTCTCTCTCTCTTTACCCCCCCCCCCCCCACACAAACCACACCCACGCCGCGCCCGCTTTCCGGGCCCACCTTCCCCCAAAAAGGGAATTTTTTTTGGTTTTTAAACCAATTTAAAAATTTGGAAAACCCCCCATTTATGGCCCCGGGGGTTTTGGGTGTTCTTTCAACTTCAAAAGGTTTAAAAATGGCTAATTTGCCCGGGGGCGACACTGTAGTCCCGAACTGGCACTTGTTGAGGAAAAATGACCGGGGGAAAAACCCATGGGGGAAAATTTTCCACTCGAGACATCACCCGATATTTTGCCCGGCAAAAAAAGTGGGTGCCCTTTTCCGGGTTTTCCTGAGAGAGAGAGGGGAGAGAGAGAGGGAGAGAGAGAGAGAGAGAGAGAGAGAGAGAAAAAGAGGAGAAAAGAGACCCGAAAAGACAGACAACAGAAAAAGGGACGGGAAAAAAGAAAGGGAAAACAAAAACAGACGCGCCCCAAAAAAAAAAAACGGCAAGGACCAAAAGGAAAAAAGAGAGAAAGAAGGGGGAAAGAGAAGAGAAACCTTGAAAACAGGGGGGGACAGGGGAAACATCAGAAAACCAAGGAAGGGCAAAAACAGGCCCCGGAGAGAGAGAAAAAGAAAAAAAAGAAAAAAGACAAGAAAAAGGGACCCCCCCCGGAACAACAAAACCAAAACCCCAAAAACCAACACCCCATCCCGGCCCCCCCCAAAAAAAGAAAAAAAAAAGGGAAAAGGAAAAGAAAACCCCCCCCCAGAACAGAAAAACCAGGAAAAAACCCAAACCCAAACAAGACCCCAAAACCCAAGGAGAGAACAGAAAGAAACAGAGGGAAAACAAAGAAGAAGAAAACAAAAAAAAGACCAAAAAACAAACCCCAATTTTCTGGGCCCCCTTCCCCCCCCTCCCAAACCCTCGCGACCTCGTCGGCGGAAAATGACCTGGGCTTTCCGTCACTGATTGACTGATGCTGGAATTTCCAACTTGCTTCCGCAACACACCAAAGGCAACAGTTGGCGTCGTCGTCGTTGTTGTTGTGTTGTTATTGGGGTGGTTGCCGTTCTTGTTATTTCGGGGGGCCCGAGAAAAAATAGCCCAGAATGTGCAAGCATTTTTTTTTATTGTAAGGTACCAGGAGGGTCGCAGTCTTCGTATGAATATATGCGGCAACATAAGGCCTTTTTTTGGTTGTTGTTTGTTTAGAATATGAGTTCCCCAAGGGTCTATGCTGGTCTGCTCTTTTAACCAAAAAATGTTTTAAGCAACCACAACCACAACAAAAGCAAAACGCAAGCACGCGCGCGCGCGCACACACTCTCACGCGCGCGCGCGCGCTCACACACTCACACAGGCACACACACACACACACACACACACACACACACACACACACACACACACACACACACACACACACCCGCCCCCACCCACACACCCCCACCCCCCACCCGCGCGCACGCACACACCCCCTCCCCCCATCCCCCCCACACAAAACTGCTTGTTTTTGTTACAGTCACATAGTGTTATTGAACCATTTGTTTTCGCCAAAATATATTCATAATATTCTGTCCTTTCTAATGAACCATTTTTGTTGATATAATCTGTTCATAGCCACCAATCCGTTTGTTTGTTGTTGTTTGTTTGTTTATTTGTTCTTCTAATGAACTATTAATTTTGTTTTCGCTGTCATCTATTGCGCACATTCTCTCCCTCCCTCTAACGCAAGGTTTTGTTTTCAACGTCATTTGTTCATAGCGTTCACCCAGTCATTCTTTTTAAAGCACATTTCGTTTGCGCCATAATCATTTCTAATATCAGCTCTCTCTCTCTCTCTCTCTCTCTCTCTCTCTCTCTCTCTCTCTCTCTCTCTCTCTCTCTCTCTCTCTCCCCACCCACTCACTGTCTCTCTCTCTCTCTCTCTCTCTCTCTCTCTCTCTCTCTCTCTCTCTCTCTCCTCACTCTCTCTCTCTCTATGTATGTATGTATGTATATGTATGTATGTATGTAATAAATAAATGGCAGTGTATGTATGTAAATGTGTATGTGTATTATGTGTAATAAACAGGTGTATGTATGTGAAATAACAAATAGGCAAGCGTGTGTGTGTAAATATGTGTGTAAATATGTATGTATGTAAATATGTATGTGTGCCAAATGGCTTGGTGTATGTATGTGTGTGTATGCATGTATGTGTGTAGGCAAGTGTGCATGTGTGTGAAATAGGCAGTGTGTGTGGTGTGTGTATGTGTGTGTGTGGCATGTAAGAAATGTGTATGTAAAAAGTTCAAACCAAGCTGTGTGTGTGTATGTGTGTATGTGTGTGTGTGTGTATGTGTAAGCTGTGTGTGACATGTGTGTGTGGCTGTGTGTGTGTGAAATATGTGTGTGTGTGTGTGTGTGTATGTGTGGCATGTGTGTGTGAAACTGTGTGTGTGTGTGTGTGTGTGTATGTGTGTGTATGTGTAAAATATAAATGTAAATATGTGTGTATGTATGTTTGTAAATATGTATAATATGTTGTGTATGTGTATGTATGTATGTATATGTATGTGTATGTATATGTGTGTAATATATAATATATATATGCATATATATATATATATATATATATATATATATATATATATATATATGTATATATATATATCCCCAGATCGACATTACTGGACGTGTGTTTTCAATGCGGAATCGACCAGGATACTGGCTATGTCCGGGAGGACGTTTTCGGTTGCTATTTTCAATACGACTGGTTTGAGTCTTTGAGCTGCTGATCGTAGATTGATGCAGTTCATCACTTGATGGACCGGACATGTTATCGACTTTCGTAACGTCCCTCGTTTATTTCTGATCACAGATGAAATCCTTTGGGTTGTAACCAATCTCTGTTTTTTGGAACGTGTTTGGTATTTCGTGAGTTGTTTTGACGGATTTGGAAGGCGGTGGCTATGGTGCGTGGATGATGATAACTAGAAATACATAATCGGCATGTTTTGCTTTGAGGAGCCCATGATCAGTTGGTTCGTTTCGCTCTTTGTTTCAAATCATGATTTATTGGTTTGTTGTTGTTGTTGTTTGTTGTTGTTTGTTCGTTTGTTTGTTGGTATTGTTATTGTTATTATTGTTATTATTGATATTATTATTATTGTTATTATTATTGATACTGTATTTGTTTGGTATTGATATTATTGATATTATTTTTATTGATATTGTGTGTGTGTATTATTGATGATATTATTATTGTGTGTTGTGCGCGTTTTGGTATTGTGTGCGTTTATTGGTATTAGTATTATTATTGTGTGGTAGTATTGTTATTGTGTGTGTGTGTGTGTGTGTGTTATTGTTATTGTGTGTGTGTATTGTGTGTGTTATTGTGTGTGTGTGCGCACCTTTTACCTGAGAGAGATTCAGACAGACAGACAGACAACCGAGACAGACAGCCAGAAGAGAACTGTCTGATACAAACATGGATGATGAATCTGTAATGCGTAGAACGATAAGTGATGAATAATGGGCTATGTTGGCACAATGTGTTGAAATCTACAGTCATTTCGGGCTACAAATGCGTCTTGATTTCCCGAATTCCAGAGCGGCTCAGCGCACCACAACATCAGCACAACAGCGCTCAATGACCTCATGAAAATGCCGGAGGAATGACGTAATGTTTTTGCTCAACATTGGTTTCAATTCGATTCCAAACAGAAACAGATCGAAAATCTACGGTGGTGAAATTCGACCCCCGACAGCACAACCACGCGAAGTGATCTGTCCCTGACGCGGATTCTGAACTTTGGCGGCTCTCTCGTTGTAGTAGACTTATTGGCGTGACGCAATGTTTTCTTCGACTGGGAGCCGTCGTAAAGGGCAGAGCTGCGCACTGTAACACAGAGGAGTCAGAACAGCAGCCAGTCTGTGCTCAGACCCGAGACAGGGTGCATGGCGACGGACAGTTCTTCAGTTGAGCCGATTGTGCTTTCGAACAGGAACTGTTGGACAGGAGTTGGCCCTTTCAGTGGCTAACAGACCGTCAAACACACAGACACAGACACAGACACAGACACACAAACGTACACACACACACACACACACACACCCAAAACACAACACAACACAACACCCACACACACAAAACACACAACACACACACCCACACACACACACAACACAAAACACACACACACACCCCACACCACACACCACACACACACACACACCACACACAAACACACAACACACACACACACACACACACACACACACCACACCACCACCACCACCACCACCACCCCCACCACCACACACACACACACACACAACACCCCACACACATACACACATATACACACACACTTGGGCGGGGCAACAAACAGGGCAGTGTTTCGTTTGGCCCTGCACGTAAAAAGAGATGTTTTGAAAATGTTGAAGAGAATGTACCCTTTGCACGTGGAAGGGAAATTTTTTTTCCGGGAAAAGGGGAGCTGAGGGGAAAAAACCCACGCTAAACAAACCCCCTTTAAATAGGAACCCTGCATAGAGTCAGGGCCTGGGGGTTGGGGTGTGTGTGTGTGTGTTTTTTGGTTTTGTGTGTGGGTGTGGGGTGTGTGTGGGTGTGTGTGGGGGTGCGGGTGTGGGGTTGTGTGGGGTGGGGTGGGGGGTGTGTTGTGTGTTTTTTTTTTTTGGGTGTGTTGTTTTTGGGTGTGTGTGTGTGGTGTGTGTGTGGTGTTGGTGTGGTGTTTGGTGTGTGGGTGTGTGGGGTTTGGTGTGTGTGGGGGTTTTTGGGGGGGTGGGGTTGTGTGTGTTTTGGTGGGTGGTGGTGGGTGTGGGGTGTGGGGGGTGGTGGTGTGTGGTGTGTGGGGGTGGGTGTGTGGTGTGTGTGTGTGTGTGTGTGTGTGGGGGTGGGTGTGGGGGGTGTGTGTGTGTGTGTGTGTGTGTGTGTGTGTGGTTGTGTGTGGGGGGTTGTGTGTGTGTGGTTTGTGTGTGTGTGTGGGTGGGTGGGGTGTGGTGTGTGTGTGTTGTGTGGTTGTGTGGGGGTGTGGTTGGGTGTTTTGGTGTTGGGGGTGGTGGTGGTGGTGGGGTGGTGTGTGTGTGTGTGTGTGTGTGGGGTGTGTGTGTGTGGGGGTGTGGGGTGTGTGTTTGGGTGTGTGTTTTGGTGTGTGGTTTGTGTGTGTGTTGTGTGTGTGTGTGGTGTGTGTGGTGTTTGTTGTGGGGGTGTGTGTGTGTGTGTGTTGGTGTGTGTGGTGTGTTTTGGTGTGTGTGTGTGTGTGTTTTGTGTGTGGTGTGTGTGTGTGTGTGTGGTGTGTGTGTGTGTGTGGTGGTGTGTGTGGGTTGTGTTGGTGGTGGTGTGTGGTTTGTTGTGTGTGTGTGTGTGTGGTGTGTGTGTGTGTGTGTGTGTGTGTGTGTTTTAGTTGTTGTTTTCGCAGAAATGGAACGAGGAGAAAGGATGATGTGTACGCCAAAAAAAAAGCTGGATGACCGTTGAAAAGGGTTACCATCAAAGAAATGGAAACAAAGGTGGCTACTTTTAAAAAAAAACCTTAGTAAAGAGTGCTATTTGGGTTTAAACGCAGTGTAATGAACTGTATTCCTTTACAAATAAAGTTGTGTGTGGGGGTGGTGTGTGTGTGTGTGTGGTGTGTGTGTGTGTGTGTGTGTGTGTGTGTGTGTGTGTGTGTGTGTGTGTGGTGTGTGTGTGTGTGTGTTGTGTGTGTGTTGCGCGCGCGTGCGTGCGTGAGTGCGTGCTGCGTGCTGTGTGTGTGGTGTGTGGTGTTGTGTGTGTGTGTGTGTGTGTGTGTGTGTGTGTGTGTGTGTGTGTGTGTGTGTGTGTGTGTGGTGTGTGTGTGGTGTGTGTGTTGTGTGTGTGTGTGTGTGGTGTGTGTGGTGTGTGTGTGTGTGTGGTGTGTGTGGTGTGTGTGTTGTGTGTGTGTGTGTGTGTGTGTTTATGTTGTTGTTTTTCGTCAGAAATGGAACGAGGAGTATGAGATGATGTGTACGCCACAAAGAAGCTGGATGACACATATGAAAAGCAGGTTACCATCAAAGAAATGGAAATCAAAGGTGGCTACCTTGTAAATAATCCTATCTTTGAGCGGCATCTAGTGAAGCTTTTTAAGAAGTGGATTTACATTCTACATGTAATGAAGAATGTCACGTCTGCTTTTGCAAAAAAAAACGACTTTGGCTGCACGATTGTCACCAGTGCAAATCTTGCAGCCACATTACTATGGTGTTCCAAGTCCCTCAGGCTAACATAAGCGATCTGTTTCTGTTTTGTTTTTTTCCTCCGAAGTAAACTGTGGCCTGAGCCGTGTACAAGACTGTAACATGGAAGCAACAACCTAATGACAATATCGGCCGGAATCGATCTGTTTTGAAACGGGCTCTTCGTTCTCTTTATTAATCCTTTCCGTATTTTTAGTACAGCCAGACGCGCGTGAAAGATAGGCTGCGTCAGAGGCTGTGAACTTATCGATCCGTCCATGTGATAGTTCCAGTCCCGTTAGGCTGGAAACTCCGTCCCCCGACACCAGTCTTTAGCCCTTTGCTTGTTGTTTGGTCAGCTTCCCGTGCTGTTGTAACGATGAAGGCCTTAATGTCTTTACGTGTCGGGCTGACATAATTATTAGGAACAAACAATCCGTGCTGTTGTGTGTTCGAGTTTGATGTTGCTTTGCTTCCATAGAGACCATAGGGACTATTCGCGACTGGGAGCCCAGGACGCCCACCTCGACTTTCACACAGCTCCTGATCTCTGACCGTGCTGTTTTTGCTGCTTTGGGGGTTAATGTCCTCATATGTCGGGCTGACATATTAGGAACAAATAATCCGTGTTGTTGTATGTTCGAGTTCATTGTTGCTTTACGTCCATAGAAGAAAAAGAGAAGGGAAAAAAAGAAAGAAAAACAGAAGAAGAAAAAAACGTACGGACTGTTAGGGTCGGGGAGCCCAGGACAACCACCTCGGCTTTCACACAGCTCCTAAGCTCTATCCGACCCTTTCGTTCGTTCAGTGTTGTTTTACGTCCACATAGACCATAGGGACTATTAGGGACGGGGAGCCGAGAACGTCCATCTCCACTTTCACGCAGCTCCTGAGCTCTGGCCGTGCTGTTGTTGATGACGATTTGGGCTTTAATGTCCTTAGATGTCGGGCTGACATTAGTGACAAATGTGCTTTGCGCTTCATCGTCTAGCTTTCCTTGTTTGGTCAAATCCCCGAGCTGGCGCCTGGGTATAGGGTGATATAGGTCCTTGTGCCTTACTCCACATAGCCTCGCTTTCTTTGTTTGGTCAAATCCCCGAGCTGGCGACTGGGTATGGGGTGAAATAGGTCCTTGTGCCTTACTCCACATAGCCTCGCTTTCCTTGCTTGGTCAGGTCTCTGTGCGGTTGTGTAGGGTTGGGCTGGAACAGATCCTTCCACCACACAGTGAACGGTCTAGTCTGTCCGGTTAATTTTGGTCAGGCCCTGTACAGCTGTGTGCGGACGGGCTGGAATTATAGTTCCTTACTTTGGCACTACGCACTGAATGGTCTAGCGCTCCTTATTAATAATTTTATTTTGGTCAAGTCCCTGTGCAGTTGTGTGAGGACGGGCTGAAAAAGGTCCTTACTTTTGGCACCATACACTGAACGGTCTAGCGTTCCTTATTAATTTTGGTCAAGTCCTTTCGCGGCAGTGTTTGTATGGGGGAAAATGGGTCCTTGGGTAGAATGTCGAATGGTTTATTGTAGTATTTATTGAATGTTTTATGTGAACGAGCCAGAAGGCATTTTTTTCACCTTCTGTGCAGAAATGTAATACAGTTAGTTGCATTGTATTGTACAGTGTAAAACATACAGGCCTTAAACTGAATGATCCAGCTTTCCTTGTTTGGTCATGTCCTTGTGCCAAACAAGGACATGGGGTGTGGGTAAGGGGTAGGACAGGTCCTTACACAGTTGCTGTTCTTTCGGATTTCCACGAGTAAAAATCCTTCGGATGAGACTATAAACCGAGGTCCCAAGTGTGTATACGTATACAAAAAGAGCAGTTATACGCACGTTAAAATACTGCAGTCCATGTCAGAGTTCGGTGGGTTATGGAAACACCAAAATAACCCAGCATGCACTCAAAGTTTCGGAGGCTTCAGAGTGTTGATGTTGTTCACATTGCGGAGGAAGAGTAGTATGAGCGTGTTTTGTTTGTTTGTTAGTTAGTTCTTTTGGTCTTTGTGTCATTCCCTGTCTTTATATTATAAGGAATGGTTTTCCTTTTACTCTGTCAGCTTCCAGCTCTACTTTTTATACGGTAGAACTCGGATATAAGAAAGTCCTCTGGACTAGCAAAATCGTTTTCTTTTATCCCAATGTCGTTTATTCTTATAGTATCTGCTTTAAGCGGGAGTACTACGTTGAAGTCCCAGTGTCAGACTGGACTCCTACAATGAAGTCCCAGTCCCAAACGGGACCACTTCACTGCAGTCCTAATCCCAAAGGGGACCACTAAACTCTAAAGTCTTAGTCACCAACGCGACTACTACACTGAAGTCCTCACGTTGAAGCCCTACTCCCAAGCGGAACTACTACACTAAAACCCTGGTCACAAGCGGAACTACTACACTAAAACCCTGGTCACAAGCGGGACTACTACACTAAAACCCTGGTCACAAGCGGGACTACTACACTAAAACCCTAGTCCTAAACGGGACTACTACAGTGAAGCCCTAGTCCCAAACGGGACTACTACATTGGAGCCTTAGTCACAAATGGGACCATTACGTTGACTTAGATCCTATTTCTGATATCCGAGTTGTACCGTAAACTACTATTGCTGATTTAATTTTGACATCTCTCTCTCTCTCTCTCTCTCTCTCTCTCTCTCTCTCTCTCTCTCTCTCTCTCTCTCTCTCTCTCTCTCTCAAATATTTATCTATTTGTGACGCTCAGCATTCTTGAGTCACAGTTCACTGAGAAACGTTTCAAGAAAACCGAAAATCATTAACAGAATGTGGTGTTACTACTGTTTTTATTTACGCTAGAAAATATTTATCTATGTAGAGAAAGTCCAACAATTCGCAGGGCACAGGCTTTCCTGCTGCCAGAAAAGCCAAGCGTCGGTTTCTCAGTCCATCGGCAGCTATACAACTCGAATACTGCATGAAGCAACGTGTTTACACCGTGTATCGATCTCTTCAAGGCCGCATACCCTGCAGCAAAGGTCGCTTGTGACGACACCGGCGCGCAGTCTTCGGGCAAAACTGCAGGGGAAACAACACAAACAAGGCGTCATTGTTCCTTCGCTCTTCCCTAGGGTCTAGAAAAGTAAGGACACACAATGTTTGGGGAGTGATTTTAACAAAAAAATATTAAATAAAAATATATATAAGAAATCGTGTTGAAGAAAACAAAGTAAAAAAACCCAGTCAGATGAGTCATACGTTTACCGAACTTATCGATGAGGAAGAACGCATTTGAGACGTTTGTTTTTGTACGCAATTCCTTGGGTTGACTGACATAAGCTGCTGGGGGGAATAACATGCGCAGAAGATTACTTTATTCTATTTTCAGTGAACTTTATGTAATACCTGAAAGTTTTGTCAATGGTCTCTTTCTCTTTCATGGAAACAAAAAGTAATACCCGAATAACAAAACAATATTCAGAAAATATTGAAACGTAGAACGGGCTCAAATCTGGGCTTTCCAACAATACAAGAAAATAATCAAACAGTTGATTCTCAAACAATCAAACTAAGAAAAAGAAGTGAGTACCAACGACAGCACCCTAACCATCACGGACTTCTAGTATCTAAATACCCTAACAATTATAACCTTTCAATAATCAGAAAACTACAACAGTTGGCTATTATTGTCAAAGAGTCATATGAAACCACGAAATCAATCAGAACCGCATAACTGTCCCTGGACACTTGTAAACATGCCAATAAATTCTCTTTTAGTATTTTTGTATTTGGCTATTCTAGTCTGAAGACAGAACTTGTGTGGTTGAATTTGATTTTCTGCTATTTTAGAAATAAGACGTTTCGAAATAGCCGTGTGTTATCCTTTTCGATTGTGACGCTCGAGGAATTTTTCCAACATCGCGAGGGTCTATGCAGTATGACGCTCGTGGGCTTTGTTTATCTCCGCCATTGTCAGTATGACGCTCATAGACTTTCTGTAACTACGCGATGGTCCGGTTAGACGCTCGTGAGATTTGTTTAGCTCTGTCGCAACGTTTCGTTAATGACGTAGACCTACAGTCGTGGACGTTGTATATTTTTGCAATGGTCCATCGAGACGTTATGGCCTGTTTTGTTCGTCAGTTTATATATTTAGTTTGTTTGTTTGCTATCTTGATGCTGCCATGATTATTTAGCTGACTGACTTTCTCTTTGACAAAACGGACAGAAAATCTGCATGGACAGTACAATTACAGAAAAAAGAACACACCACAGCACACACCGTAAGGGGCAAAGGACGGTAGATAAAATTTACCAAGTTATATTAATTTTATTGCTGCGTGTCAATCAGCGGTAGTCTCTATTGCGATAATTATTGCCTTCCATACTGACCCGAGCAAACAACATCATTGTTCGACACGGCCCAGTTGTTTCAGTCCAGAGAGGCAGGGGCGAGGACCGAGATCCCAGGAGACGGCCACCACTGACCAGAACGGCTTTGCATTAAGATGGGCAGCGGGTTTCAATCTGATTTTAATGTTTTATCGCGCGCGCGCGTGTGTGTTGTGTTACATTGTGTTGTGTTGTGTTGTGTTGTGTTGTGTGTGTGTGTGTGTGTGTGTGTGTGTGTGTGTGTGTGTGTGTGTGTGTGTGTGTGTGTGTGTGTGTGTGTGTGTGTGTGTGTGTGTGTGTGTGTGTGTGTGTGTGTGTGTGTGTGTGTGTGTGTGTGTGTGTGTGTGTGTGTGTGTGTGTGTGTGTGTGTGTGTGTGTGTGTGTGTGTGTGTGTGTGTGTGTGTGTGTGTGTGTGTGTTGTGTGTTTTGTGTTGATACCAATAACATAAGGTTCTCTCTCTCTCTCTCTGTCTGTCTGTCTGTCTGTCTGTCTGTCTGTCTGTCTGTCTGTCTGTCTGTCTGTCTGTCTGTCTGTCTGTCTGTCTGTCTGTCTGTCTCTCTTAATGTAATCGGACACGACGGATGCTGTCACGTCTGATTCGCTACAGATTCCTATAAATTATATCAACAAATATTCTGCCTGATCGGTAGAATTCATCTAAAAAAATCGCAAGACAGTAACAGTAGGAATGTTTTCTGTTGTCGTTTTTTCTGACGTCCACAGCCAAATAAATAATATAAGTAGGTGACCCTGTGCGGTCGACAGGACGTTAAAATCCAGTTACTAACTAACTTGGTGTAAGAAATAAATAACAAACGACGAACATTTAGAACAAATTCACACTTTCAGCATAAACTGTAGGAAAATGCGATCCTCTGGAGTGCTTGTGACGTGACTAACGCATTACCTGACATTGACCAGAAGATTTGGCGGAGTGTCTGTGACATAACTAGCGAGCATTACCTGATATTTATAAGTAGACCTTTCCTTGATGTCAAAACAAAAAGAACAAAAATCACCCTAATGTAACTGTCTTGCGATCTTGAGATGAATTATAACGATCACAGACAAAGGGCATAAGAAAAAAGTCTTTATTTCGACGGGGTGTGGTATCTCTATCCGACAAAATCAACAAAATTAATCCAGTTAATTTGACATTACGTGCCACCATCTGTTAACGAAATCCTCTAATCTCGTCAATAACCCGTCTGTCGTTCGAAATTAAGAATGGATTTGCTGATTGTGAGGTGAAGAAGAAACCTTTTGTCAAGAAATTTACACCACATTGTACTTGAAAGTATTATTGTTCCAACCAAGACGATACCTTAGATGTGTAACGCCTACATTGGGCGAAAATCAGTGTACTTTACCCGGACTGAAGTTTCTCTCCAAGCTGTTCCGGAATGGTCTCGCTGGAACTGGGGGCTCAGGATGACAACCTCGGAACGCGGATACACGGTGTGTAGTCGGCACGTGTTGCAGCAGGCGGTAGTGTCCAGTTCTCAGACAGAAGATGGCGGTGTTGTTGCTGCCGTTCACGGAAGTGGTTTAGATCCTTCCGGCTTTGTGGGACCAAGCGGAAGGATAGAATTAATCCTGACAGAAAAATATCCACATTTTCCCTTCTACTTAGTTAACTTACATAAACTGTCAGCAATTGATTGTTTGACACCGTATTGCTGACGTGAAAAACCTTCGAGAGGATGGCGGCAGATTTGAAAGCGTTGAATCGCAGATTTGAATGCGTTGAATGACATGATCCAAACTGACACGTTTTAGAACGCTAGCAGTCATTCTGGTTTCAGATTTTAGCGTTGAATGACAGATTTCAAAGCACTGAATGACAGATTTGAAAGTGTTGAATGACAGATTTAAAAGTGCTGAATGACAGATTTGAAAGCGTTGAATGACAGATTTGAAAGCGTCGAATGACAAGTCTGAAATCATCGAATTACAGTAGCCCTGTCGGGTTTTGCTGCTGTTCGAGCCTCAGTCCTTCTTCGGGTAGGCACGATGGCCCATTCTGTTCTGGCCCACTTTTCTTGTCCAGTGTATTGGGCTCAGCGCTTCACTTTGCCATGGCATCGGTCTTGTCTATCGTCCTTCGACACTGTCGGTGCTCATTAACTGCCTCTTTTAGTCTGTCATACTTCATACTCAGTGCTGTTGGCGACCTCTCTCTTTTGACAAAATGGGCAGAAATTCTGCATAACTGCGATCATAATAATTATTGGAGAGATACATAGATAGATAGAGAGAGAGAGAGAGAGAGAGAGAGAGAGAGAGAGAGAGAGAGAGAGAGAGAGGGGAGAGAGAGAGAGAGAGAGAGAGAGAGAGAGAGAGAGAGCAGTTTAGCATTGCTGGAGCTGTCAAAGAGTGACAATATTTCTATCTCTGCCCGAGTTGCAATAGTCCAACCAATGCTCGAGTGACAACATTTCTATCATTGCTCGAGTTGCAATAGCCCTGTTACTGCTCCAGACAAGACAGTGTCCACAGTTCACAATATTTGAAGAGGAAGGAGAGCCGAAGCGGAATCGAACCGAGGTCCTTCTGCTTACCAGACTAACTACTTACCGCTAGGCCAAACCTGCTCACGAGGAGAGTTTTGAAATACGCATTTGCTTATAAACGACAGATTTTGACCCTCGTGAGGTGAGTCTGTGCGGTTGATAGGACGTTAAAAATCCAATCATTAACAAAGGAACTCGAGCTGCAACAGTCCAACGTATCTTCGTTGCTTTCCCTTCGCTGTTCACCTTGGTTAATCTGGAATCAGCCAGTCTTCCGGCCGAAATGGTTTCACGTGCTTCTGTGGGCTTTGGTATTCATGTCGGCTGTTTCGTGTGCTTGTTGTTGGTTGGTTTCTTTGAGTTGAGAATACATGACGGTATTCGCATCTGCTTGTTGTGGGGTGCTTTGTAAATAGTGCGGCTTGTAAATATTGAGACTGTTTACGATTTTGATTGGCTGTCTTTTCTATAACTGTGTAGTGCTATTGATTGTGCAGTGTCCAAATGTGAGTCGGAGGTTATTTACCTGTGAATTGGTGAACTTCGATTGCCGCGAGATGGCCCTTTCTGGTTGACTGGGCGTTAAATGTCATGGAGCAACCATGATTTTGCTTTTGGGAATGGGCGCGTGGTTGTGTGGATGTTCTGGTTCAAGTAACATTTTTGGGCTTTTGGGTTTGATCTGTTTTGATTTTATTTGGTTTGATCGAAGACATGCCTCGGTTATCTGCAAAGACCTCGGTGTCAATTTGAGAAAAATAGTGAACACCAGCATCAGCAAATGTTACTAATTTATGTGCTGTTGAATGCTTCACACACACACACACGCGCGCGAAAGGAAGGGGGGGGCGGGGGGGGGGGGGGGGGGGGAGAGAGAGAGAGAGAGAGAGGGGGAAGAGAAGAGAATGAGAGAAAAAGGTGGCCTGTGGCCAAATTTCAAACCAGTAGCCTGGAAATGTATGTCGTTTCTTTTTTTAATTAGCATTTTTCAGGGGGGCTCCCCCACAAAATAATGCAGCAAACAATCTCATGTAACTCAGAATGTTTCCCACATGGATACATACACACATATAAAAATACGAAACCAAACCTCAAACATCAAAGCATCTTCTCGAATATCCAAAAATAATCAATGATTCTGTTTGTGAATCAACACAATGTGTATAATTACCATCAGTCATACTGACAGATTCACCTGTGGGAAAAACCTTTCAAAACAAACTGTATGCGGGCAATATCGTTAATCGTTTCAAAATAACCGGAATGACGCAATACAAATAACGTCATATCAAACCTTGGAGTTAAAGGCATGGATGAGGGGCTGTTAACAAACTCAGCTCTCTACATCAGCTTCAACTCTTTTACTTGGGCGGGTGGGTGGGGGGTCAGCAGAAACTCATCGCAAATTAAGATACTGCCAACTGAAGAAATAAAAAATAAAAAGTTGAATAAATAAAACCAGTCTACAATTCTGAAGCGGGATTCACTTTATGACACACATCATTCACAACCTACGTGAAATAAATAATGTTTACCTCTGATGTTAATATGAGAGCGACTGTTCTAAATCTTCCAAATAAGAAGGACGTCATGAAAGCTGTGACGTACGAGTGAAACCAGGGAAGCAATGGTAGCGACCAAGTGTCGGATTTCGGCTTTTTTGTGCTTTTTAACAAATACGATGGAAACCAAGTTCTATCTAAACTTTGAGATATGAACAAGTAGCACCACTCACAAATGCAAAAACAGCACCAACAAAACGAATAAATCTGCCAGAAATCAATTTAAGCATAAGTATTACTATTAGCCTACTATTATAATAACCCGCCTTACGTTTGGTAGCATGAAACTATTAGTAATGAAGTTATTTAACTTTTATCTTTAAACAAGATTCCTTCTTTTGAGCAAATCAATGGACATGAACCAGGTCGAATTACTGACTTCCCAGACACGGATAAATACAAGAAGCTACATGTATGCGATGGCCCAGGCGGCTGGAGATCTAGACTGGGCATCACTGTAAGTGGAACCTCTGGTCCTTTGGCACTGCTGAGAGTGTTTGGTACCTTCCCGTCTGAGACAGTACAGTGTGCTCAAAACAAATGCAGCACGATCAGTTTCAGTTTTCAACAGGTCACAGCAAGTTTCAAGACATTCACGTTCCAACAGCTCACCAATAACAGTTTCACTTTTAAAACAATAACCAAAAACAAAAAACAAAAAAGCACAACAAAAAGAAAAAAGAAAAAAAACGGATGAGAAAGGCAAATACATGAATAAAAGCAGTTGCTAATGCAGAATAATGCTTTGATGACTAAAAATGGACGTTTGGTAGACGATGCCTTCAAAGCGGCATCACAGCATGCTCACAAGTACATGTATTTGAAATGTATTGCTTTCATATCACACTTCACATCCCCACCTCCGCGCGCGCTGCTAAGCTAAAACAATGAACTGGCCAATCAAAGAGCGAAGCTACAGGAATGGCTCGATCGTCAGTAGTGTCTTTTGCTGCCTCCTCGCCGCAAAACTTTCGGTCTCAATGACGTCCAAGTCTTTTCCTCATTCTGTTCCCTCCCCCCCCCCCTTTTCTTTTACTTCTTGAAATCACCCGTTACACTGCACGTGTACAGTACAGTGTCTTGCTCGTGAGGTCAGCTTGAGATACAAGGCCTGTTGCTCGAGGCCGACCAGCCCGCTGCGCGAAAAGCACGCGCTTCGTGCGTACCGCGTCGCAAATCACCTCACAGCATACGTCACAGAGTCTTGCGTACAATGTCACGAATTCGGGGGTCATGACGTTTCATATGCTGCGTACAGTGGCTCGAGCGGGGGCCTGGCTGCGTTCGACGGAACCTGCGCACGGCAGTGTCACTTGTTCTTGGGCTCGTGGCGTTTCATGTGCAGGGCCAGATGATCGGAGCGGGCGAAGCTGCGCTCGCACACTTTGCAGCGGAAGGGCTTGGCGCCGGTGTGTTTTCGTATGTGACGGGTCAACTCGTCGGAGCGGGCGAAGCGCCATTGGCACGTCGTGAAGTGACACGTGTACGGCTTCTCACCTGTAACACATAAAAGCAAGAGACCGTGAGAACTCGGAATATTTGACAAGAATGATCCTCATCATAGCATTACTATTTTGTTGTCTATTCTTGCTTTTCTATTCAAACATTAGTGAGAAAAATATAATCCATAAACAAAAGAAACCTAACCGAAAGGGGAGTCCAAGTTTTAAGGCCAACAAATAATCTTAGTTTTCGTGGCTGTAAAATATATAAATGGCTTCGGTGACACACAGAAGCAAGCAAGCAAACGTACATACACACACACACCCTCTCTCTCTATCACACACACACACACACACAAACACACACACACACACACACACAGAGTCCCCCCCCACACACACACCTGTATGGATTCTCTGGTGGGCCTTGAGATGCGAGCTCTTGGTGTAGGCCTTCCTGCAGCCAGGGAAGCTGCAGAAGTGGATGCGACGCTTCTCCAGCTCCGGGTTGTTCTTGCGGTTGTACCGGATGGTGGAGCACCCCGGGTGGGTGTTCTGGGGCTTGCTGATCCTCGCCCGCGACGACGACGAGGCGGACATGGGCGGCAGGGGGACGGAGAGGGACGGGGAACAGCTGAGCACGGGGCGGGGGATGTTGCCCTGGGGGGCCGCCGCCTGGGCGCTCATCCCGGGGTAAGGCGGGGGCGGAGTCCTCCGGACCACGAACTCCCCGCTGTTGGGGCTGGCCGGTTGAGAGTTGGGCGGAGTCGGGGGCAGGAAGACGCTCGGGACGACGTGGGAAGCGGAGGTGAGAGGGGGGCTGCCCCCCGAACTGCTGGTCGGGGGCGGGGGCGTGGTGAACTGCTGCTGGTGCATGGGGGACTTGTAGTGCTGCGGGAAGGCCAGCCTGCTGGCGTTGACGTTCACCAGCTGGGCGTGGGTGCGGGGGGAGGAGGAGGCGGACGACGACGACGAGGCCGGGGAGGGGGAGGTGGAGGAGGAGAAGGGGAGGGAGTTGTGGTGGGCCATGACCAGCCCGCCACTTTGAGTCCTGCTGCTGCACAAGCTCTTGCTGTACTGACAAGACGGCTTGTCCCCAGTGTCCATGGGCTCGCACTTCACCTTGGACGAGGGGATGGAGGGCGGGGGCGCCATGGAAGGCGGGGCCATGGAGCAGGAGGAAGGCACGAGAGAGTCCGTGGTGACGTTGTCGATGACACTGATGCTGGCGTTGATGTCCTCCCACAAGGAGGACGTGTTGCCTTGCAGGCTGACGCCGCTGCCGGCCAGGTCCGAGCTGATCACAGAGTCATAGATGGTGGAGGAGATGTCGAACACGTCCATCTCCTTGTCCTCGCTGGGCTCCTGCTTGATCCACGTCGACGCCGTCACCGGCTTGGCCACCTTGGGCGTGGGCTCGAAGTTGAAGAACTCCTCCACTACGGAGGAGCTCTCGCGGCGCGAGTGCTGGTCAAACAGCGCCTGCTTCTCAGCCAGACCCAGCATCCTGGCGGAACCGGAAATGGCGACGCTGCTGCTACTTCCGGTGGTGCCCGCTGAGGTGGCGCTGCAGGAGGAGGAGGAAGGGATGACCAGAAAGTTGTTGGGGACCTCCACCTCGGTGTTGGCCTGGCGCGGGGCGTGCAGGTGGAGGCCGGTGGGGTGAGACTGACCGTTCAGGATTTCGTCCACCACGGAGGCGCTCTCCCGGCGAGCTTTCTTGGACAGCTCCACCACGGTGGCTTGCTGCTCGATCTGTTCCAGGTACTTCTCCAGCTCCGTCAGACCCTGCAGGCAGAGAGGAGAGAGAATGGTTACAGCACTCGTATGGAATGGAGCCATAGATGGAGGGAGAGGAAGGGAACGTGCGATTTTGTTTTTAATTCTTTTTTTCTTTCTTTCTCTGGTGGGTATTTTGGTTACCGCTGGGAGAAAGGCTTGAAAGAGAGGTGTGTGTGTGTGTGTGTGTGTGTGTGTGTGTGTGTGTGTGTGTGTGTGTGTGAGAGAGAGAGAGAGAGAGAGAGAGAGAGAGAGAGAGAGAGAGAGAGAGAGAGAGAGAGAGAGAGAGAGGGGAATCACTTGGCTGTCACCGCTGCCTGAATGTAGGCGAGAAGCGATGCAAGCCATTTATAAAAACACTTGTACTCCGTCCTAAGTGGCGGAAACGCGTGCTGTGCTTTCAAGTACGGAGCGGTCTTCTAGTTCCATCACCGCCACTGGGTCGCTAGGTCACTATTACTATAGGTCAATAGGTAAAAACTATGCACTTCCGGTCTAGAAATAAACCGTTTCCGGGTCACTGACGATTGGCGATTCTAAGTCTGAGAATTTGCTTCTCTAAAAAATAAAAAATAAATCTTGTTCTTTCATTGTTGTTGAGGAAGTGATGTAGTCAGTGGAGACGGATTTCCTCAAACTGCCAGCCGTGTCAGCAAAGAAAGACAAAGAAAAACTGAGCATGTCACTAATGACCCAGGCAACACGGCCAGCCACGGCTACTGTTCCCTTGACGTCATCTCAGAACTGACGCAACACTGGTTCAATAACAGGCCACGTGATATTGAGGCTAATCAGTTTCGTCACTATTAATATTACTTCATTTGTCACAAAGAGACTTTTTACTCTCCTGCCGAATGACGTTTCTAACCACCAGGAAAACAACCAGCCAAAGAGAGAGAGAGAGAGAGAGAGAGAGAGAGAGAGAGAGAGAGAGAGAGAGAGAGAGAGAGAGAGAGAGCGGGTGTACCGTACAACAACAGCTAAACAAAAAAGCACGTAGGCGAGTTCTACGTAACACGGATATAGACCTCCGCCTGAATAGCTGTTTACTTCAACCGAGACGAATCGGGTTTACTCGATGACGTAGTTAGCGCGCAGAAGGCCACGCCGTGCGCAAAACATGTCGTTGTCCACGTTCACCGGCCCGACTCCCGTCATTGGTCACAGCTAACGGGAAGGAAAAAAGGAAAGGGGAAGAAAAAAGGAGAAGGAAGAAACAGAAGAAGAAGAAGAAGAAGAATAGAGACTTGTCTGTCTCTTCCAATTACGATGATGCAGACTCAAGAAGACAGGGTCAAGTTGTTTACAAGGGATATGGCAGAGCGCTGTGCTCCTGAAATACAACCTCGGCGGCTATCGACCCGCCACAGTCTAACAGATTCATTCACATTGCGTGTGTGGACTTGAGAAAGGGGGGGGGGGGGAAAGGGGAGGGCGGTGTGTGTGACTGGGGGGGGGGGGGGGGCTGTAAGCGTGGCGCCGCTATCTCTCTGTCTGTGACCGAGATATTGATTGAAGCCGAAGTCATTCAACGGGCAGCATTACTCAGCGATAACCTGTTTTCGGTTGAGCACAACCGTTGGGGTCCTACGGCTGATCTACCCACGCACACTTTCACCCCCTTTCAGACAAACATCTCAAGTACACCAACGGACTCTCGCCATGTGCCAACTGCTTAACCCCCCCCCCCCCCCCCCCCCCCCCCACTCACTACAAGCGGTTTGCGTAAGTCACACAACACCGGCGACTGGCTGAATCAGAGACAAGGTACTAGAGATACGAGATAAAGAGTGCGTACTAGATAAAGTCCAGTGCATACGACCCGATCACGAGTACAGTCTCATGATCTGTCGTTATTAGCACAATCAAATAAAAGAAATAAGTAACAAGGTCCACGTATCTCTTTTTGGACATTCGCTTCCCTAGTGGTCCCACAATTAGTTTTTCCCCCACTCCATATTGCCTTCACAGACTTATCATCTGATCGTGGCCGCAAGGATAGTTATAATCAAACGGTGCCATTTAAAGCAAAACACCTACTTACAGCACAATTCTATACTTACGGTAGAATTTTTTTGAGGCACAATGAAGATAAAACAACAAAAGTTTCATTTCTTCTTTTTTAAAATTATATTTCTTGAAGTTAGAAGGTGATTGGGCCGGCTGTAATGTTGAGATATGTCGAAACGAACAGTTATACAAAGCAAACCAGTTAGAACTCGGTGGCTGTATAAATTGTTAAAGAACGACCCTTCAAAGAGCTCTAAACGCTGTATGGAAGAATGTCTCCTTAAGATCACGTTTTCAAAAATAATGTCTCCAACATTTTACTGGTAAAAAAGAAAGAAAAAAAGTTAAGAAACTGTCATAATATAAACTCGACCAGGTTGCTTTTCGTCACGCCGAAACTATTGCTATACTGTCAAGTGGAAAAGGGGTGCCTGTAGCGATGACGTAGGCTGTGGGAACTATTTCGCCATAGCTACTTGACCTCGTCCGATCATGCTCGCTCCGGGCTCCACGTCCTTAGCACGTGAGAGAGCATTTGAATCTCAAACTTTTTCTGGACTTTCAACCAGTAAAAACATAATGTACAAAGGCCCCTTGCCTACGAAACTTTCTCAACGCAAACTATTTTTCTTCTCCCAAACACCCAACAGGTGGTTTTGCGGTTTTGAGAAAAACGGGGAATGCTGTAAGAAGCAGACGACACTTACATGACTGGAGTAAGCACTGACGTCGGCAGGCGCCAAAAAGCAATCATCCGTGTCGGGCACGATCTGGTCACCAAAAGTCTCTGTTTGACCCGACAGAAGGTACAAGCTTTCAGCCATTCCAAGGTAAAAACTTTGTGAGTGTGGCACTTTCACAGAATACTCAAAATCCGGCAAGTCGGAGGTGAAGGTATCCAGTGACTGGCGTGGGAACTGTGCTAAAGCAAAGGCAGAACGCAACTTTGTCGGCGCTGAGCGAGCGAAGTCTGCTCTCGCGGAGTACTATGAACGGAGTGAAGCATGCTTGTGAATGAATCGCGCTTATAATGCCTTCCGTCACGAGAAAGGGGGCGGAGCTTGTGCCTAATACGGTCAGGACTACGTCACTTGTTTTCGACGGCGGCTTGTTGTGTACGTTGCCAACTCTGCTCGTGCAAGCTTTCGTTCCAGACTGCACGCAGCGCGCGTGGAGCGACTTTGGTCCACGCAAGACTCAGTTAGTGGTTTATTTGCTGTCCACGGCCTTTGTAGCGAGCGAGCTGAGTGATTTGGCGCTCGAGAAGCCAGAGAAAAACCGACTGTTTATGACCTCGTTTTCAACCATCCGGGACCTTTGACGTAAGGAATGACGTCGCCATGTCAAAGGTCATGGAAGCTTCCAGTACCTTTCACAGGGGGATTCGGCCGTAAAAAAATGGAGGTCGTACCCGTAGCCAATGAAGCAAACACCCACTATTCATCGAGGTTTCGAAATAACGATTTCGTCACGAGGACGGCTGCCTAGTCAGTGGGTACATCACGAACAGATAAGAAACTGACTACTGCTGCAGGGCGGGCTTACTCACCTTCAACTGTCAGTCACTGCTAGAGTTACTCATGATAACTTACTGCCGAAAGTCAGTCAGTGACCTTGTGGCGGTCAATAGGGGCAATCGATGTGTCAGTTTCACTGGGTGAAACTTACCTAACTGGGTGGTGGGGCAAATGTATTATTATTACTAGATATTATAGCGTCTTGGCTGTACATTAGGCCTCCACTTTTAACCAGTCTGTTGCTCTGTTTCTGGAACCGTGAGATCATCATCACGCTTTGGAACAGATATATTTTTTATTCAATCTTACGTCCTGCCGCGGAATTTTGTTTTCATTCTCTGATGAGAGAATAAAGTGATCTTGAAGGCGAGGTAGTTTTACTGACTTCAAGGCTTCTGTGGGAAAGGGGGGGGGGGGGGGGGGGAATACAAAGTGAATATTTATAATTATGGTAGCGATTTTATTTCAGGGCCAAGTTTCGTACATATATGTATATTCGGTTTTTAGTAGACAGGTTCATTTCGTCGATTTGACTTGATAAAGGGCTTATATATCATGAGAAGAGTTTTGAAATGGGCGTTTTACATATTTTGAGAAGAGTTTTGAAATGGGCGTTTGCTTATGACAGTGTTTGTTCATCCTGAGGTGACCCCGTGCGGTTGGCCGAGGGCGTTAAAATCCAATGACTGTCCGTTGGCAGCACGTTGCTCAGTGAAGACTGGAGACTGAAGAATCAGTCGTCGTTACCCCCTAGGCACTGAACTCTGCCAGTAAGGAAGGAACTGAAGGAGGGACCATCGGGAGGCAGGTCAGGTCACGGCTTCCGCAGGTAATTTGCACTTGGAGTTCATTCACCGTCTGTCCCGCCACGTGTCAGTGAGTGTCAGTGTCAACGAGTACAGCCTGCATAGAGAGAAGAAGAAGAAGAAGAAGAAGAAGAAGAAGAAGAAGAAAGAAGAAGAAAAAGAAGAAGAAGAAGAAGAAGAAGAAGAAGAAAAAAGAAAGAAAAGAAGAAGAAAAAAAGAAGAAGAAGAAGAAGAAGACAGCACCTTTCGGCTTCTTCGGCGGTAATTAAGGACGATGATAACATGCATATGGGGCTTACACTGTCCTCACTAGAGATGTCGGGCTGACATATAAGGGGCAAACTGTAAGAAACGACTGATTTAAGGACGTCGGAGACGATGGGGAAAAGGGAACCTCAGCTCCGTATCTTACTAACATTGTGTCATCCTATTAGGCTGTACCCCCCCCCCCTCCCCACACACACACACACACATTCTCCCCCCCCCCCCCTCCACCCCCCCCCCCCCCCCCCTCCACCCCCCCCCCCCCCCCCCCCAAGAATGACAACTACTGCGTTAAGATGGGCAGCGATGAGAGCCATTGTAGTATTTGCTTCATTGTGAGGGGCAAAGTCACAAGACAGTGTTCACACTGACTGAAACCACAGCTTCTGAAGTGAAAGAGAGTCACGGCATCGGTGCGGGGGAATGGAACCGAACCGAAGCCGTCCACTTAGCAGCCCGCCGCCTTACCGCTAGGCCAAACCGGCTAAGTAAGTAAACATGGTGCTTAACGTCCACATTCGAGAAACCATAAGCTTATTAGGGAGGGGGGGGGGGGGGGGGAGGTAGATTATATACCTATCGCTACACTGTCACCACCAGAATGACTCCTGCATTAAGGTGGGTAGCGATGAGAGCCATTTCAATGTTTCCTAATTGTGAGGGGGGACAAAGTCACAAGACAGTGTCCACAGACCACAACTTGTGAAGAGAAAGGAGAGCCGAAGCGGATTCGAACCGAGGTCCCTCCGCTTACCAGCCTAACGCCTTACCGCTAGGCCAAACCGGCTCACATCACATACAGGCCTCCAGATCCGCTTCACCTTAGTGTGAACGACGGGTGGCGAGCTGCGGAGTGACAGATACTACCGGCGCATGGCGGTCACAAAGTGCTCAGTGCTGCCGACCGGGGGACACCGTGTCTCGGGGCACCGTGTTCTCACACACACACACACACACACATTCACACACACACACACACTGTCACACTCACTCATACACTCACACACACACTATGACACACACACACACACACACACACACACTATGACACACACACACACACTATGACACACACACACACACACACTTGACACACACACTTACACACACACACCACACACACACACAACACACACACACTATGACACCATACACTCACACACTGTACACCACTCAACACTCCACACACTCACTATGACACACACACACACACACACTATGACACACACACAAAACACACACACTATGACACACACACACTATGACACACACACACTATGACACACACACACGCACGCACGCACGCACACACACACACACTATGACACCATACACACTCACACACTGTCACACTCACACTGTCACACTCATTCATACACACACGCGCGCACACACACACACTGTCACACTCACTCACACTGTGACACCACACACACACACAAACACACACAACACACACATGCACACACACACACACACACACACACACACCACACACACACCTGATTAATTCAGTCACGGCGAGTGTCTGTGTGTATAGACACAGTGAGCTCAGCAAAAGAACGGCGAGGGCTGAGTTCCCGATTGATTCACCTGTTTGTTTACCATTACCCACACTGACACGAGCGTGCAGCTTTTGTCACCGGAGGTTAGTTTTCCCCCGGTGAGTACGAAACACGTACAGACAGGCTTAAAGTAAACGGACTCTCAATTTAGAATAACATTCTTTTCCGTCATCATCCTCTTTGAGGACAAACATCTAGCCGCTGTACGACTGCGAGTGTTATTGTAGTGGAGATACAGCGTTTGACGCTACTTTGACTTGCACGTGCAACACCTGAAGTCGTCTCGGTGTAGGTTGAGCAGCTTGCGTGTGAGACAATAATTATAATTAAGATCCAAATACAAAAAGGTTCAAAAGACGCTTATTTATTATGACACGGACACACAATATGCAAATTTTCCGGAAAATCCCCTTCGTCAAGCCACAAAACGACTTACATAATTAAACTTAAGTTGCTTCACTTCAGTAAGCCGCGAGTCTCAGTGGCAGGCTACACCAATACACGCTTGAGTGTCATGGCTGGAAGCCGGTTGACGCGAGTTCACGGCCATTGACCGTTGAGTTGACTTTCGGTCAATGACTAACTACACAACGCAGCCGGAAAAGACACTGCTGCCGGTTGAACCGGCCGCCAAGGAGTGTTGGCGCTGTTCGGTAATTCAGTCAAAAAGTAGAGGTACTCCGTCCTGCAGCATGGTTCAGGAGCTGTGTGAGAGTCGAGGTGGACGTCCTGGACTGTCCGTCCTAACGAGCCTTCTGGTTTCCGTGGACGTAAAGATTTATTGCACCGTGCTTCGGCATTGGTCACAACTTGTCCCTAATATGTCAACTGACATCTGAGGACATAAAGCATCACACTTCATCATCATCATGAGGACATAAAGCATCACTTCATCATCATCATGAGGACATAAAGCATCACTTCATCATCAACGTCCTGCAGCAAGCATTAGGCTATAGCGAGATCTTCCGGCGGCTGTTGACATTTCGCCTTTCTGTCAGCCAGAAGCACGACAAGCGGTTGTGCCCAGTGAATATCAAGTTCAGCGGAGTCGTCATCCTGGCTTTGGATTACGGTCCTTCCGAACAAGTACAGCTCATTAGTTTCGGCGGTGCTGCCGGCGTGAGCATAACATGTTGTTTTTCTGTTGTTAGACTCTGTCGTTTCAACGCCGAGTTCCTGAGTTTCCGGAGAGGGGTAGATTACTGGCAGGGACCGAGATCCTCACAATAAGGCAGGGGGGGGGGGGGGGGGGGGGGGTGGCCAGAACTGATGATGCGGCATTCAGACGGACAGCGATATGAGCTGTGCTACTGTTTCATTAATTGTGAGACTAGGAGCTAGGTCACAAGACAGAGTCCATAAAAAAAAAAAAGTCAAACTTTTTAAAGCCTGAAAAGCCGAAGCGCCGGAAGCGAACCGAGGTCCTTCTGCTTTTGGCTACCACCAGCCTGGCGCCTTACCGCTAGGCCACACCGGCTCACCCCCGTCAGTACTGAGGAGCCGTTGGAGTGGTGCCGGCGGGATCTCATTCCACACTGTTCACTGAACGCAGTGGTCAGACGCGGGTGCGAACACTGCCGTGAAGGCGCTTGACCTTCCTGGTTACGTACCAGCCACTGACCAGTTAACAGCCTGCCCCCCCCCCCCCCAACACACACACTCACATTCCACCGACGTTGCTCTGACTCCTCACCCCCACCTCCTCGCCTTTAAAACCCCACTAACAGAGAGAGAGAGAGAGAGAGAGAGAGAGAGAGAGGGAGAGATGAGAGAGAGAGAGAGAGAGAGAGAGAGAGAAGAGAGAGAGAGAGAGAGAGAGAGAGAGAGAGAGAGAGAGAGATATGAAATAGTATGTGGCAATGCCTCATAAGCCACAGCCAGCCGAATTGGAAATTTTAAAGTCCTTGACAATGGAGCGCGACCTCTGCGTTTCTTTTTCCACTGAGCAGTCAGCTCCAGGATAGTTAATTTATTTTGTGATTCATCCTACATCTTCCCCCTTTCGGTGACAAAAAAATATATATAAAAAATACAGCGGCGAGAGAGAGAGAGAGAGAGAGAGAGAGAGAGAGAGAGAGAGAGAGAGAGAGAGAGAGAGAGAGAGAGAGAGAGTTAAATGGAAATGTATGTGTAATTATATATACATGGCTCAAAGAATGAGCCTGCAATTTCCTCAAACGAACCGACACAGCGCACTGAGTGCGTTATTATACAAGTTGCTTCATCTGAGGTACAAGACCACAGATAAACTCCAAACACTGTTTATGACATCCGGAAGTGTGCCGGAAAGCGAGGTTTGGAGTGTCGGACGACATGTAGTATAGACTGCACGGCTTATTTGTGATCGACGCTGGCCGCCCTCCAGCTCTCTGCTGCAGACAACTGTAGAGCCTAACACGCGTCACTGTCAGTCCTTGTTGGTCAGTCTGTCAATCCGCGGCCCCGCTGGGTTTCTCCAGTTACCCCGGTCTCCCTTCCAGTCATCCCCATTCAGACAGACTGCCAGACAAATAGTCAGTGGTGGAAGGCATTCGTGCGCGCTCCGGTGCTTGTTTGAGGACAAACAGACACCATCACACATTTCCGCCGCCACAACACCCCCCCACATCACATCTCCCCTCCCTACCCACCCCCCTTGTCAGAGCGGCCGGGTGGTTCAGTGATCAGTCAGTGAGATGATGCGGCCTATACGTAACGGTGGAGAAGGTCAGTGATACACCGTCTGATGCCACATCGCAGTCATCCCGGGCCGAGCCGTACCGCTGAAGAACAAAGCATTTAGCTTCCGGCCACGGACACAAGAGTTCCGCGTAGTTAGTTACTGAGTCGGAATAACTCCGTGCACAAACACACTCACTCACAGGTCATCGGCGGGCACTGCCGCTCACTGAGAGCCGCCAGAGATGAGATGAGATGAGAGACGACGATTCAACGCGTCACTGACGGACCGAGGACCGGGCTGACCTAAAAAGCAAGTAGCGACAACAACGCAGACGCGCGCGTGCACTTAGCGGTGATGGTGGTCCCCGGTTTTGATGACGGTTTTGACATGCGTGGACCTCACTGATGCACAGAGTCAGCACCGGCCTCGCTGTACACCGCTGTCAGTCGGATCGATCAGATACCGCCACACAGTTGAGAGAGAGAGAGAGAGAGAGAGAGAGAGAGAGAGAGAGAGAGAGAGAGAGAGAGAGTACTTTATTGCACAGGGATAAAGATTTAAGCACGTGTCGGCTTTTTTTTACAAATCTGTCCCTGATGACAAACACAGCAACACTCAATACATCAAACAAGAATTCAAACAAGAAGAGAGAGAGAGAGAGAGCTCGAAAACTTTAATACTCAAGGGTAGTAGCGAGAGAGAGAGAGAGGCGGGGGGGGGGGGGGGGGGGGGGAGGCGGTGCGCATATTTTCCCTGCGCTGTGCCAACCGCGTAGGTCATGTCACATCGGCTAGCCAGGCTGAGATAGACAGAAACCGAGAGAATTTCCGCAGTCCCAACTCGAATTGAGCTTGGTAGGAAGAGTAACCTCCCCTCACCCCCCATGGAAAAAAAGAAAGAAAAAAAGAAAAAAATAAGAAAAAAGAAGAAGAAAAAAAGGAATAAGAGCGAATCGCTTTTGATTATGGAAACGCGTGTCTTGAAAAATGATGAGAACAACAGTTTCAATGAAACGAAATGCATGTATGAAACACACACACACACACACACCCACACACACCAAAAACAAAACAAAAACCCAGAGAATTTGCCTCTGATTGTCTTATGAGCCAACTTGTGCTCTCTGTGCCTGTTCTTAGACACCCAGTATGAACATATCTGCCTCAGTCTCTGTTACACGAAGCAGTTAAACATTTTGACAACGGCAGGAACCGTTGGGTCTGTATTTAGTTACTCCAGTACAGGCATTAACGCGATCTAACTCACTGCCATCAGTGGCTTGGTCAATTTTAACTGAGCCACAAAGGCAAGTCACAGTAACAAAGACCTGTGCATGGTAACATCTGTGTTATTTTCAACAGCCAAAAGCGCTCTTTCATCTTCTGCTTCTTCTTTATATATATATATATATATATATATATATATATATATATATATATATATATATATATATATATATATATATTATAATATCAACTTTTATTGCTTTTTGTTTGATTTTGTTGTTTGTTTGTTATCAATATAATCGTGTTAATACATAACGACTCTGTCAATATTAAGTCACTTTCAAAAGGGCTTGAACACATTCTCACTTGAAATTCATCACTGACGTCATTCGGCGTTGTATCAGTCTAAGTACAAATAAGGAATACCGTGCTTTCGTTTTTTTGCTGTTGTTGTTTTTGGTTTCAGTTTTGTTTTGTTTGTTCAGTTATTAACAGCGACGATGATGTTGCATAAACAAAAATAGTGCCGCGACGTTAGCAGTATTTGCAAGCGACATGCCGGGGCCATCGACATGAATCTGCTTCAGTGAAGACAAAACCGGTCTCAGCAGCGCTATTTTTAACGTCCACGTATGACTGCCGCTGAAAGCCTCGTGTATCGGCTTTGCGACGACTGAAGAACACGAACTCAAAGACTAAGAAGACTGATAAAAATTGCCATTCAAAGACACTTTCTCAGTCTTTAACTAGTCACGAAGAAACAAAGCAAATGTATTGTTGTTTTCCACTCTGAGACTAAATGGGGCACAAGAAAGTGCAGTGTGCATCGACATGAACAATTCAGCCGCGTTCTCTTTTTTTTCTTTCTTTTTTTTTACTTTCCGGCAGGTCAGTTTGAAACTTGGAATATAAAATCTTCTAAATGCATTGATTGGATGAGATTCCTAGACGCCGATTCATCCAGGTTTAACGAGCAAAGAAAGGAATAAAAGAAGAAGGAAATATATGGACATAAAAGTCGTCAGCAACACATACCGACTGGGATTGAGAAGGCGAAAAACTATCCGCTTGAGGCATTCCTGAGTGCGATGAACGAAGAGTGTTAACACTCTTGCACTTGCAGTGACAGAAAGACTGCCTGCTCTCCCGAGTCACCGGATAATGGCCTCGTCCGCCTCACCAGCACGCGCGGCGCGGGGTGCCCTTTCTGATTGGTTGAACGGTGGGAAAACCTGTTGCATGCAAATGTCAGTCTAGATGTCGGCTGGTGGAAGCCTAGTACAGGGGAGAAGAAAAAGAAAGTGTTCGGCCGGTTTGCTGTTTTTCAGGCGGGGCGAAAAAAAGAAAAAACTTGTCAGAGCCTGTCTGATCGTTTTAAACTGCAAAAAATATTTTGGCGGCGGCAATAACAATGCAAAACTCAAACTGATGAATCAGTGTTTCAAGTTGTTGCTGTTGCAATTTCTTTTTTTTCCTTTTGTTGTTCGTCCTGATCAGTGTGACCCTGCAGTGCAGCCGTTTGACAGAACATTCAAAGCAGTCCAGTTGTACTAAGAGGGAAACAGATTTAAGAGGGGTTAGAGAATTATTTGGAATTGCTTGGTTATTGGCTTCAGAGTAAATTTTCGCGTAGAACTGCTCACTGCAGCGGCACCATTATGGACTGGACTTGTGGCGGTGTGGGGGGGGGGGGGGGAGAGAGAGAGAGAGAGAGAGAGAGAGAGAGAGCAGCGGGGTCACACAGTGCAATTTTGAACACGCGCCACCAGCGTGGTGTTGTGACAGTGATTAAACGCTCGGATTGCATCTTGCCGCTGTCAGTCCAACATCCAACCCGGGCCGGGACTGAGAAATAAAAATACAATACGCTGAAAGCAAACCGGAACTTTGGCCGAAATAGGCCGAAGTGAGGCTTTTGTTCGCATTAAAAAAAGTTAAAATCTTTAATCTTGTCTGAGTTTAGGATATACGTTTGTAGTTATTAGCATACACGTCTGAACTGATCGATTACTTGTTCTTCCGCATCCCGCATCAATACACGACTGATTCTGAGTCCTAATGTCTTATAAGGCACACGATTCTTATTGCCCTGTAAGATGTGATTCTTACCTTCATTTAAGGCACTATGTCCACATCCACGCAAGGAATGATTCTTACATCCATTCAAAGCACTATGTCCACACATATGTGTGTGTGTCAGTGTGTATTGTGTGTGTGTGTGTGTGTGTGTGTGTGTGTGTGTGTGTGTGTGTGTGTGTGTGTGTGTGTGTGTGTGTGTGTGTGTGTGTGTGTGTATAATTTAAGGCATTATGTCCACATCCATACAAGATATTATTGATTCTCTTCAAGGGCACTATGTCCACATCCATGCAAAATATGATTCTTACATCCATTGAAGACATTGTGTCGACATCCATGCAAAATATAAAATTTACATCCATTGAAGACATTGTGTCGACATCCATGCGAAATATGATTCTTACATCCATTGCCGAAGGCACTGCTGTCGACATCCATGCCAAATATGATTCTTATATCCATTGAAGTCATTATGTCGACAGGCCATGGAAGGTATTGGTGTTACATTCAAGGCACTATGTCCGTGTCAACGGCAAAATACTGATTCTTACATCGATTCCTGGCAAGGCATTATGTCGACATCTATGCAAAATGTGATTCTTACATCCATTCAAGGCACTATATCCACATCCATGCAAGAAAGCAGCATAATGTGGGTTGGTACAATGTTGTTGACACCAGAATTATTTTACGAGACTGAGTTGTATGAGTGCTTTAGTGTTGTTTGATCAATGAACATAGTTCAGGAGCTGTGTGAGAGTCGAGGTGGCCGTCCTGGGCTGTCCGTCCTAACGAGCCTTCTGGTTTCCGTGGACGTAAAGAATTATAAGAATTATTGAACCATACTTCGGCATTGGTCACAACTTGTCCCTAATATGTCAGCTGACATCTCAGAGGACGTTAAGCATAACTTCATCATCATCTGATCAATGAACAGAGCTCAGGAGCTGTGTGAAAGTCGAGGTGGACGTCCTGGGCTCCCGTCCCTAATAAACCTACGGTTTCTGTGGACGTAAAGCAACACTTTAACCATGATCAATGAAAATCAATAACGGTCTTACTCTGTGTGCTCTAGTTCCGCTCTTCGTCCTTCAGACAGTGTTCGCGCCGTCGTTTCATACCTTGTCAGAACGAACTTTTAATACTTCTTGACGGCGTTGTCTCTAGTAGGTCTTCCTCGGATGTTTCTGCTCAGTAATTCCAGAACAAGTCGAGCGTTAGAACTATCGAATACTCCTTTCGCTGACAATGTAGTGGTCGTTGTGTCCTTACACTGATCGTCTATCATAATTTAAGCGTTGTCACCTCTACTTGACCCACGCTTCAGCCAACCAGCCATCAACAAAGCCGTATCTAACTGCGATTCAGCCAATCATTTGTCCCTAAAACACACGTGATATCACTTGTTCTTTATCACTACTAGTGTGATACCGTAGAATGGACGCCCTGAGATAACCGTAATGGTTGACTGGGCGTAAAACACCAAATGACTTACTTACTTACCGTCGAATGGTCAACCCGAAAAAAAGCATTGCAGAGTACACCCAGAGAGTGAATAAAGATTAGAAAACAATGCTTTGGTAAAACGTTATTATACTGCATGCAGATGACACCACACTGTTCTTTTGGGACCAGCAGGAGAAGCAGCATGGACGTAGACCAGTGACTTTATTATCAACGAGTGTGCAGCTGTAACATCGACAGGGCTTTCTTTGTTGTTGTTGAGGCAAATACCTGAACGCACACACGCGCCACCAATGTACACATACACGTACGTGCGCGCGTGCACACACACACACACACACACACACACACACACACACACACACACACACACACACACACACACCCCACGCACACCGCACGCACGCACGCACACACACGCACGCCGCAACAAACACCAACATAACAACCACTACACAACCTACACACACACACAAACACACACACACACACCCACACACAACACACAACACACACACACACACACACACACACACACACACACACACACACACACACACACACCACACACACACACACACACACACACACACAACCACCACACACACACACACACACACACACACACACACACACAAACAGCCACAAACACACACACCACACACACAACACTACACACCAAGCAACAACAATACACAAGCAACAACTTTTCAAATGTGGGAAAAACCTTTTTTACCCCCAACCCCCCCCCCCCCCCCCCACCCCCCCAACCCCCCCCTTCCTCCCCCAGCCCCCCCCCCCCCCCCCCCCCTTCTTTCTTGTTTTCCTTTTTTAAATCATTCCTTTGGTGTCCTCTGCTTTTCTTTTTTAACGAAGCCTACTACAACGACAGTGGAATGCGTGCGTGGTTGCACAGTGAAGCGTCTTGATCATACCAATGGTAGCTACAAGCGATAAATCTGTGCCCAGTAATGTTTTTATCCCGGATTTTGCCCTGCTTTGGGAATGACTAGGGGCGCACTCGACAAGAGACGAATGTCGCTAGGGAGGATATGAGGCACCGTACCGTTTAAAAGGTCAAATAGTTTCCTTAGGCCCTTTGTACATTTCCGTCACATGTCATTCGTTTTATGACGTAGAATTGACGTACATTAAAGGAGTCAGAAATCATCTTTAATGAGACGTCTCTCTCTCTCTCTCTCTCTCTCTCTCTCTCTCTCTCTCTCTCTCTCTCTCTCGCTCTCCTCTCCCCGGTCTTCGCCTTCCTTTCTGTCGTCTGTCTGTCTGACTGTTGTCTATCTGGTGTCTGTCTATCTGTCTGTCTGACGGTCTGTCTCTGTCTCTAGTCTGTCTCTGTCTCTCTGTCTGTCTGTCTGTCTCTGTCTCTCTCTCTCTGTCTCTCTCTGTCTCTGTCTCAGCTTCGTGCTTCATCTCTCTTTTTTCCCTCTCTGTCAGTCTGACTGTATTTCTCTCTGTCTCTCTCTGTCTGTCTGTCTCTAGTCTGTCTGTCTCTGTCTGTCTCTGTCTCTGTTTCTCTGTCTGCCTGTCTCTCTGTCTCTGTCTGTCTGTCTGTCGCTGCCTGCCTGCCTGCCTGCCTGCCTGTGTGTCTGTCTATCTGTCTGTCTCTGTCTGTCTGTCTGTGTCTGTGTCTGTGTCTATGTCTCTCTGTCTCTGTCTCTGTTTCTGTCTCTGTCTCTCTCTGTCTCTGTCTCTGTGTCTCTGTCTCTGTCTCTGTGCCTCTGTCTGTCTGTCTCTGTCTCTGTCTCTGTCTATGTCTGTTTTGTCTCTCCTCTCTCTCTCTCTCTCTCTCTCTCTCTCTCTCTCTCTCTCTCTCTCTCTCTCTCTCTCCTAGGTAGGCCTAGTGCCGGGTCGTGTTTGACTAATGTGAAAGTAAAGTAAAGTAAAGTAAAGAAGTAGGTGATCACAAATGACGCAGGCTGCAGGAGACGCATTTCCTCCCTTTTAGTTTTACAGCATGATGGATGCCGTGCACTGTGATGACCGTTTCACAAAATGGCTTCTGGTCGGTCCAGTCTGGCGGTTTTCGCAGAGATGCCGGTTTGCTGTTATTGTTTTTTCTCCCCCCCCCCCCCCCCCCCCCCCCCCCACCGTCGTTTTCCTGTTGTTGGGCGGTCTCTGTGTCAATATGCAGCCTCAGTGTTTCATTTTCGTGTGTGCCACTGTGCCAAGTTTATGTTAATTGTCCTGTTTGTGATTGGCTGCTAGCGGTGATGTTAGTGTTAACCCAGAGGGCTCTTAATGTGTGAATGATGATGTTAGTTGTTTCAGTTTTTGAGTATGACTGGGAGCCCTGTCAGTTAAAGGCCAGCAGTTATGCACACTCTGTTACACACATTATACACAACCACTAAAAAAAAAAAAAAACCCCCACACCAACACACACACCAACACACACCACACATCACACACACACACACACACACACACACACACACACACACACACCCCACACACACACACACACACACACACACACACACAATCACACACACACACCACACACACAACCACACACACACACAACACACACACATACCACACACACACACACACACACACACACAACACAAAACACACCACACACACACACACACACACACACACACCCCCCACACACCGACCACAAAACACACACACACACCACACACACCACACCACACACACACCAACACACACCACATACACACACACACACCACCACCACCACCACAACCACCACCACCACCACCACCACCACCAACAACAACAACAAAAACAACAATAAAAACTGCAACACTACAGCCTCTTCTAGAGTTCTTGCTAATTTTAATGTTATAAACATACTACGATGACTGCCTAAAGATCAAATCTGAATGGAAAATCCAATTAAGTCTCGCCCCCACACGGAACATCTTTTACTGATTGCATAATTATGAGTATGGACCTGCGAATTAAAAGTGGAGGTTTAAAGGAAGACCTTAACAACCACCCCCCCCCCCCACCCCCCAATTTGTTATTTTTATTTTTATTTTTAATCGAGGAAAAAGTGGGGAATCCCCGAGTTTGCCATATCACTTTTTACATTTGTGTTCACCAAAGGAAACAGTATCCACGCCTCGTTGGCTACCTGTAAAAAATACTCCTCAAGCATTTTAGTTCCTTCATGCCAGTAGTAGTAGCCACTCTTGTTTGGATTAAATGCTGTTTAGTTCACAGTACAGGATTT
>JABMCL010001980.1:42500-57500 GCA_018857735.1 Alviniconcha marisindica
CCAGTACTGACCGATATTTCTGTGAGCATCGGGCAGTACAAAAGCCAGACCTTGTAGTCCCTAATATGTCAGCTCGACATCCGAGGACATTAGCCTCTACACATCATCATCACTGATGAAATTGTCCCTAACATGTCAGCCCGACATCCGAGGACATTAAGCTCTACAGCATCATCATCACTAATTGTCCCTAATATGTCAGCCCCGGCGACATCCGAGGACACTAAGCCCCACACCATCGCTGATTCAATTGTCCCTAATGTCAGCCCGACATCCGAGGACATTAAGCCCCACACCATCGCTGATTCAGCCGCTACCAACGTACTGCCCCAGAACATGACCCAGACCTTGTACCCGTGACCCAGCTACCAGAAGAGCCTTGCTGAATAGGACTTGACTTTGTAGCACTGGCCCAGCTACCAGTCTTTCAAAATAAGACCCCGACCTTGCAGCACTGGCCTATGCAGTTACCAACGCTAAGGATCACATACTCGAACTCATCTGTCTGTCTGTCTGTCTCTCTGTCTCTCTGTTGCTTTTTTGTTTTGGCCACTCAGAGACAACCGACGCGTGCCTAGAATTCCTCACAAATTCCTCATTAAAATGGCATGGTTGTCGATTTCAAATTCTGCGAGATCTAACCATACCCCCCCCCCCTTCCTCCCCCGTCATCCCTCCCCCCCCCCTTTTTTTTTTTACCCCCCCCTCCTTCCCCCTCCCCCTCTTGAATTCCCCGCGTTAATTCAAATGTTCCTTCTTTTTACTGCCCTTGACACTTTTGCTCAGCCCCCCCCCCCCCCCCCCACCTCCTTCCTCCCTCCTACCCCACCCCCCACCTCCACCCCAACCCCATAAACATTGTAACACAGCTCATGTCCTTTACCCGGCTCCGAAGAATAAGGGGGGCAGCAGATTCCCGGGTAGAAAGAAGAGGTTTGGGATCAGCTGCAACCGGACACCGCTGACTAAACGCGGGGAGGGAGAGGGAGGAAGAGTCGACGAGCGCCAGGCATTTCCTCCTCATTGTTCAACGCTCGTGCCACCGCCGACTTCAAAAGGACAGCTGATGGCCCCCACGGCCATGCAGCTATCGCCAGTGAAAGCAGCGACACGGCAAGGCGCTCACCGTCGTTGCTACACAATAAGGCTGGTGATTTTAAAAGGTAGGGGGGGTAGGGGGGGGGGGGGGGGGGGGGGGGGGGGTAGGTGGTCGCTAGCTGTTTGGATGGTGCTGGCTTTAGTACTGACAAGACTCCACAGGACGCTGAGGAAGATGGCACACATCGCTGTTGCCTTTTTCTGACGATGATCTGACCGATTCTTCTTCTTCTTCTTCTTCTTCTGTGATTTGGCTGTGCGTGTGTGTGTGTGTGTGTGTGTGTGTGTGTGTGTGTGTGTGTGTGTGAGAGAGAGAGAGAGAGAGAGAGAGAGAGAGAGAGTGTGTGTGTGTGTGTGTGTGTGTGTGTGTGTGTCAGAAGAGAGAGAGAGAGAGAGAGAGAGAGAGAGAGAGAAGAGAGAGAGAGAAAGTGGTGTGTGGTGTGTGTGTGTGTGTGTGTGTGTGTGTGTGAGAGAGAGAGAGAGAGAGAGAGAGAGAGAGAGAGAGAGAGAGAGAGAGAGAGAGAGAGAGAGCTGTGTTTGTGCTGAGTTTTCGCCTGCCTCCTTCCTTCCCCTCCCCCGCCCCGTCACCCAACACACACCACACACACACACACACACACACACAGCTACGCGCGCGCACAAATTAATGTTTCAAATTGAGAAAACTAGCTGTCTTGATTTTTGATGGAAATTACTCTTGAATAATCACCGTTTTGTGGTCACGTTTGACGGATACAACCAGAATAACTCATCCTAACTGATTTAGCTGCTTCATCAGGAAGACAGTTTGTGTTACCGATCCGCAGCATTACAAAAGTACCTTAATAACCGTGGCACCAGTGGCAACTGTTGCAACATTAAAACAGCGGTAACAATTTATAGTACGTAACCACCAACAACAGAAGTAAGGAACATTCACAACTATGGTAACAGTAGTATAACAACAGCAACAGTAACAACAGCAGAGACAGTAGTAACAATCACAGAGCAACAGCAGTGGCAGTTGTAACAACAGTATCAGTAGCAACACTGGTAACAGTAGTAACAACAATAACAGTAGTTATTATAATAATAACTCTTATATAGCGCTATACCCTGTAAAAATTTACGAGCTCGCGGCGCTGTACACAAAATCCACTTGACAATAAAACAACAACAACAACAACAACAACAACAACAACAAAGCGCAGGCAGCAACGACAACAGTAGCACCAACCGGTAGTTGCAACAATAACAATAGCAACAGTGGTAGCAGTAGCAACAACAATAACTAGCAACAATCGTAACAGTAGCAACAACAATAACTGTAGCAACAATCGTG
Source organism: Alviniconcha marisindica (assembly GCA_018857735.1). NCBI lineage: Eukaryota > Metazoa > Mollusca > Gastropoda > Provannidae > Alviniconcha > Alviniconcha marisindica. The sequence continues at coordinate 44,920 of JABMCL010001980.1, forward strand.
ACAGTAGTAACAACAACAACAACAGTAGCACCAACGGTAACAGTAGTAACAACAACAACAACAGTAGCACCAACGGTAACAGTAGCAACAACAACAACAGTAGCACCAACGGTAACAGTAGTAACAACAATAACAGTAGCACCAACGGTAACAATAGTAACAACAACAACAACAGTAGCACCAACGGTAACAGTAGTAAAAACAGCAGTAGAACAGTAGCAACAACAAAAATAACGGCAGCAACAGCGGTAACATTTGCAACAACAGTAACAGGAACAACAAAAATAACGGCAGCAACAGCGGTAACATTTGCAACAACAGTAACAGGAACAACAAAAATAACGGCAGCAACAGCGATAACAGCAGCGACAACAGTAACAGTAACAACAAAAATAACGGCAGCAACAGCGGTAACATTTGCAACAACAGTAACAGTAACAACAAAAATAACGGCAGCAACAGCGGTAACATTTACAACAACAGTATCAGGAACAACACAAATAACGGCAGCCACAGCGGTAACAGCAGCAACAACAGTAACAGTAGCAACAACAAAAATAACGTCAGCAACAGCGATAACAGCAGCAACAACAGTAACAGTAACAACAACCAAAATAACGGCAGCAACAGCGATAACAGCAGCGACAACAGTAACAGTAGCAACAACAAAAATAACGTCAGCAACAGCGATGACGTTTTACAATTTCCTTTACAAATAATTAGGAGATAAACCTAAAGTCAAGTAAGTAAGTAAACATGGTGCTTAACGTCCACAGAAACCACGAGGCTTATTAGGGACGGGTAAAGAATAAACCTAAATTTGTTATTAGCCCTGATATAGCCCTTTGTGGTTGACTGGGCTCAAAGCACCAACCAACTAACTAACTCACTAACTAACTAGAAAAAAAAGCAACACCGGTAACTGCAGCAACAACAGTAACAGCAGCAACAAAAATAACGGCAGCAACAGCTGCAAGAGCAGCAAGTGTTGTAACGGAGCGGCGGCCAGTGACGGAGCGACGTGTGTGGCTGTCAACAAGTGTGTCTCACGTCAGCTGTGTGTGTTTCACCTCCAAAGGTTTAACCCTGCCATTGACAGGGTGATTGAGCGCGAGCAAACACTTCACGTCCGTACTGTCAACCTGAACTTTTAATGGTCAAAATAAACTTCGGCTGAAAATAGGGAAGAGTAAAAAAAATCTACCAAAGAAAAAACAAAACTAAAAAAAACTAAAAACGCTTCCCCTTCCCCAAGAAAAAGAAAAAGAAAAAGAAAAGAAAAAAGAAGAAGAAGAAGAAGAAGAAGAAGAAGAAGAAGAAGAATAAATAAAAAAATAGGAAAGGCAGTCAATTAATTCTCAAGGAAAGAGCAGTGCTTTCCGATTTACGCGTTTGTATCAAGTTCCAACAATTTTACCTATTGTAATAGAGCAGTATCCTGAAGAATACCTCTTCCTTTTGGCAAAGTAGCCTGGAAATTCTTACACCCCCTCTTCGATTTCCAACTGCGTATGTGTGGGTCATGACATTTTTCGTGCGTGCTCAGAAGCACAATTCTGGCAGCAGGCGAAAAACTTACGAAACCATAGGCTACAGCTGTGACTAGTTCTGGTGTGAAATCACTTTATTCGTTGTTTTGAACAAGGCATGTTTTTAAAAACTTTGAAAAAAAGTTTAACCGTCTATTCTCACGTTGTTTCGTCGTGTCCCACTGATGATGATGATGATGATGATGATGATGATGATGATGATGATGATGAAGTGATGCTTTATGTCCTCAGATGTCAGTTGACATATTAGGGACAAGTTGTGACCAATGCCGAAGCACGGTGCAATAAATCTTTACGTCCACGGAAACCAGAAGGCTCGTTAGGACGGACAGTCCAGGACGTCCACCTCGACTCTCACACAGCTCCTGAACCATGTCCCACTGATGATGATGAAGTGATGCTTTATGTCCTCAGATGTCAGCTGACACACTAGGGACAAGCTGTGACCAATGCCGAAGCACGGTGCAATAAATCTTTACATCCACGGAAACCAGAAGGCTCGCTAGGACGGACAGTCCAGGACGTCCACCTCGACCCTCACACAGCTCCCGAACCATCTTCCCACTGAAAGGTGGTTCAGCCTTAAATAGACGATCTTCGGAAATCTGGGGGACTGCACTCGGTAAGTGCCTACAGGCATGGCCTGTATATATATATATATATATATATATATATATATATATAATATATATATATATATATATATATATATATAGGTCCAAGCCTGCGGGTGTAGCGCAGAGCAGGCGCGCTTTTGTTGGGGATACAGTGAGCACGTGGGCAAGATGACGGATACCCGTAAACAACGTATATAAATAATGCCTGTAATGTGATATCGATTCATCAGTAGCTTAGCAAGGACTAGTTGTTAGACAGGTTTTTGACTGAACCTAAACTACAATCCTTGTAAAATACAGTTTTCGAGTTCGAGTTCTCTCTCTCTCTCTCTCTCTCTCTCTCTCTCTCTCTCTCTCTCTCTCTCTCTCTCTCTCTCTCTCTCTCTCTCTCTCTCAAGGACTAGACAGGTTTTTGACTGAACCTAAATTACAATCCTTGTAAAATACAGTTTTCGAGTTCGAGTTCTCTCTCTCTCCATCTCTCTCTCTCTCTCTCTCTCTCTCTCTCTCTCTCTCTCTCTCTCTCTCGGACTAGACAGGTTATTGACTGAACCTAAACTACAATCCTTGTAAAATAAAGTTTTCGAGTTCGAGTTCTCTCTCTCTCTCTCTCTCTCTCTCTCCACCCTGGCTGCACTACATGGTCACGGTCCGTCAGATGTCCAGTCAGGCGACACCGAGCTCGGGTCTTTGGGCAGCTTGCCCGCGTTGACCCCACCGGCCCTCTCACCTTGTTTTTCTTCTCCATTATGGAGGATAATCAAGCGAGGCGTATTTTCAACACCTACAGAATGCGGTCACATTCTCGTAAGCCAGCGAGTCAAACCACAATCCTGATTCGATCTCAAAGACCTTTTCATTAGCAGGCATAGTCAGGGTTTGGTGTCGGCGGATCTCACGACCAAGCCGGTCCATAAGGTAATGCATGTGCACAGTCAAAGTGTACGTACCCTCTGGCAGACTGTATGGTATCCAGTTAAGCCACGTAACCGCACAGTGCCCGCCCTTCTGTTGTCTTTGTCAGCCACGATACGTACATAGAATTCTGTTGTCACTGGTGGTCACGATGGATGTATACAGAGAGTTCTGTTGTCATTGGTGGTCAGGACGGCTATAATTATGCACATAGACTTCTGTTGTCATTGGTGGTCATTATGGCTATATGCTTAGAATTCTGTTGTCATCGGTGGTCACGATGGCTATACGTACAAAGACTTCTGTTGTCACTGGTGGTCACGTTGGATATAGACATAGCGGTCACGATGACTATATGCACAAAGACTTCTCTTGTCATTGGTGGTCACGTTGGATATATACATATAATTTTGCTGTCATTGGTGGTCACGATGTCTATATTATGCACATAGACTTCTGTTGTCATTGGCGGTCACGGTGGCTATATGGACTTCTGTTATCACTGGTGGGGTCACTATGTCTGAACTCGAATTTTTGCATTTTGATGGTGGTGGTCATGAATGGTGACGATAAGCATAGACTTCTGTAGTCACTGGTGATAATGACGTCTCTACCAAGTTCAAGGGGTTTTATTCCATTGATTTTTTTTTAATCCTCCACCTTTGTCTCCCTTCCCCCCTCTCTTTCTCCCTCCTTCCCTCCCTCCCTCTCTCGGGGGTCGATTATACGTCTGTTGAGACTTTTGTTTGGTGGTGGTTGTCATCGGGGGCGCGCGCGCATTTGTGTGTGTGTGTGTGTGTGTGTGTGTGTGTGTGTGTGTGTGTGTGTGTGTGTGTGAGGTAGGTAGGTAGGTAGTGTTGCTTAATGTCCTCAGATGTCAGTTGACATATTAGGGACAAGCTGAGACCAATGCCGAAGCATGGTTCAATATAGCTTTACGTCCACGGAAACCAGAAGGCTCGTTAGGACGGCCAGCCCAGGACGGCCACCTCGACTCTCACACAGCTCCTGAACTATGTGTGTGTGAGAGAGAGAAGCCTAGTATTATATTCAGTATGAACGAACATACGATGACCAAAACGTAGATAATAATAATAATAAAAATGTTTTTTAAAGGTACAAGATTACATACGAAATACTGAAATTTTGTTTTAACCAAAAAGGTACAAGATTCGCTCAAATGTACGTTGACGACGGGTGCGCGCTCTCTCTCTCTCTTCTTCTTCTTCTTCTTCTTCTTCCTCTTGACCAGGGTCACACGGTTTTAGCAGGCAAAAAAATGCTGACCACATAATTATACCACAAAGTCACCCGATCCTACAGCTGGGTATAAGCTAGTTGTTTTCTTTCTCTCTCTCTCTCTCTTTTCTTTCTTTTTTTTTTCTTTCTTTTTTTCTTTCTTCTTCTTTTTTTCCTCTTTTCCTTGGCTTGCACCCACTGCCAGAGTTGAAGGTTGGGGCGCTCGCTGTAAGTCTGCGCAGAATTAGGGAGATCTGCACTTGACTTGACCATCCCACGCCCACACTGACCACACTGCATGACCACAATGACGCGCGCCCCAGCTGATTCTCTGACCGCGATCTTGTTGCTTGACTGGACAGCAGTGCGATCGGCGTGGGTGGTGGCGCCAGCCGCAGGTGACTGACTGACTGACTGACAGATCTTGGGGGCAGGGCTCCTGCTGTATGTATGTATGTAGGAATGTATGTATGTGTGCGTGCGTGCGTGCGTGCGTGCGTGTGTGTGTGTGCGTGCTTGCGTGCGTGTATGTGTGTGTGTGTGTGTGTGTGTGTGTGTGTGTGTGTGTGTGTGTGTGTGTGTGTGTGTGTGTGAATGCCACGTGCATCCTTAGTCTGAAACTGTGCATATTTTGTGAAGTTGTGAAACGTGTCGATCTGCTCAAGAACATGCTCTCTGGAGAAACTTCACTCGTAAAGGCAGAATGTCTGTATGCATATTATAATGCAATGTTAATTCAGAGAATAAACTTCCTTGATATTTATGCATGTATGCAGTTCTAAAGACTTCAGTTTGACCTTGGGCAGTGTGAATTACTCACAGGATGTCCACTGCACCATTGCGTGACCATGCAGTCGTGGATAATAGTAGGTGGATAGTTAAAAGGGATTGTCCCTAATATGTCAGCCCGACATCTGGTTAGGACATTAAGCCTCGCATCATCATTAAAGGGGATCCTGAGCGAATGCTGACTTCCCGGCCTAATAAGCCTTATGGTTTATGTGGATGTTAAGCACCATGTTTACTTAATGCTGACAGTTAAGTTCTAAAGAGTCCAGTTTGACCTTGGACAGTGTGGATTACTTACAGGATGGTTATTACACCAGTGCAATCATGGATAATAATAGCTGGGCCCTCAGGTCAAGGGATTTTCCCTAATGTCAGCCCGATATCTGAGGACATTAAGCCCCACATCGTCATTAACCCCTTCACTGAATGGGGGGAAGGGGGTATGTAGGTGGGGGAAGAGGGAGATTATATACCTATCGCTACACTGTCACCATCAGAATGACGTGCATTAAGATGGGCAGCGATGAGGGCCATTTTAATGTTTCATTAATTGTGAGGGACAAAGTCACAAGACAGTCTCCACAAACCACAATTTTTGAAGAGAAAGGAGAGCCGAAGCGGTATCGAACCGAGGTCCTTCCGATTACCAGCCTAACGCCTTACCGCTAGGCCAAACCGGCTCACGAATTACTTACAGGACGTCCACTGCTTTATTGCGTGAGCAGTGCAGTCGTGGATAATAGTTGCCGGACCCACAGGTCAAGGAGATTGTCCGTAATGTCAGCCCGATATCTGGGGACATTAAGCCCCACATCGTCATTAAAGGGGATCCTGAGCGAATGCTGACTCACATGGTTCAGGAGCTGTGTGAGAGTCGAGGTGGACGTCCTGGACTGTCCGTCCTAACGAGCCTTCTGGTTTCCGTGGACGTAAAGATTTATTGCACCGTGCTTCGACGTTGGTCACAACTTGTCCCTAATATGTCAACTGACATCTGAGGACATAAAGCATCACTTCATCATCAATGCTGACTGCGAGAAAACTGACACTCGGGAGACTTGACGCAGATGTTGGGCGCCCCAGCGGTAAAGTGTTAGGCTGGTTCGATTCCCCGCTTCGGTTATGCTTTCGAACTCTTCTGAATTCTGCATGTTTTAGTCAAGTCAAATCTAGCCAAACTAGTCGTGGATTTTTGTTGTTGTTGTTGAAGTCAAATCTAGCCAGAATCTCTTGATACTTTGTCAGTCGTAAATTTAAAAAAAGAAGATGTAAAGTCTACACAGAATCACCTGACATCTTATTGCTACCCTTTATTTCAGTCTAGCTAGAATTACCTGACGCCTCGATAGATAGATAGATAGATAATAGGCAGAAATGTAGGTTTAGATGGAGAGGAATAAATACTAGTTTTTATATGCAAATTTACAAACTGGTATTTAAAATACAGATCTCTACGAGAATAGCATTAATTATACGGCCCAAAAATCGTCCAAGAACAAAACAAGTACCCCCAAAAACAAACAAAGTGATACGGCCTGAAATACTAAATCTAAAATTAATGTATTAATTCTCTGGCTGTCAGACTTATTCCCAAGCTAGCTAGTGCCGTTTTATTCACACACTCAGCTGTTTACATAAGCAACATTCCTCAGAGCCCACGAGCAACACGAAAACTACCCAGTGCCTCAGGGTGAGATTAACTCCCCAGACCTAAAACCAGCGCCAACGAAGTGTGATGGTGATTGTAGCCTTTTGTCGAACTTCAAAGAAGACATGCGCAGACCGCGGACCTCGAGACCAGTCCCGCACTCGGCGACCCTGCGCAGCAAACCACTTGTTTGTTTCACCGACTTACTACTGCCGAGCTGCAAGTGGTCACGTCACCGCTCAACGCGCTTTCGTCCCAAACCGTAACATTGCCTCGGGGTCCCACGCGGTCCCCACATGCACGACCCCCAACCAGCTGACACGCTGCTAAGGTCACCATTCTTCGTGTCTATAGTGATCCACGCACCCATCCGTGACCATTTCGAGGGCGGATCGATCCGCGCTATTGGGCGGCTTTTTGATTGGTGTATACGTACGGTTTTTTGCGAGGGTGGAAAATTCCGCTACGGTCTGATTGGTCGGGCCAAGTTTCATTCATAAACTGGAAAACATTGAGGGTTCTTACCTACAAACATGCATATGATTTTACGGGAGGTTATTTCAGGTCACTGAGTCTCCGTTGTGTTGTCGTTCGAGGACTGTAAAGTCCGTTTGTGTCGGCTTAGCGTTACTTACGGGTCGAGTCCTTTCATACGTAGCCTACCCGTGCACATTCTCGCCAATGAAAAGAAGAAAAAAAGTTTGTTTGCACGTATGTTTTTGGCCCACGAAAATAACTGCAAAAGCCTGAATCAAAACAAAATAAAGCAATAAAATTATTCTTTTTTAAATGAAGAAAAGGAGCGCAAGAAATATACAAGAAGAACTCGAACTCGAAAACTTTTTTTTTACAAGGATTTTAGTTTAGGTTCAGTAAAAACAAAACAAAAAAACTGTCTAACAACTAATCCTTGCTAACCTACTGATGAGCAAATATAAGAATACAGGCATCATTTAGAAAAGGGAAGCATCAAATACAAAAACAACAACAACAACAACAAAACTTGTCCCTAATATGTCAGCCTGACATCCGAGGACATTAAGCCCCACATCATCAGAAGTTGCAAACAGAGCTCAGGAGCTGTGTGAAAGTCGAGGTGGACGTCCTGGGCTCCCCGTCTATGGACGTAAAGCAACATTGAACTCGAGAAGACAGCCACGGTCACCCGAGCTTATGGACCTTGTCAAATAACTCTGACCCCCTCCCCTCCTCCTTCTCTTAGTTTTAGTAAGTCACTGTCCAGTGACTTTGCCCTGCATTGTGTTTTATGGACACTTTTCAGTCATTTTGCCCTCCATTGTGGTTTATGGACACTGCGTAGAGACTTTGCCCTCCATTGTGGTTTATGAACACTGTGCTGTGACTTTGCCCTTGATAAACTGGTTTGGCCTAGCGGTAAGGCGTAAAGGCTGGTAAGCAAAAGGACCTCGACGGTTCGATTCTCCACTTCGTCTCTCATTTTCTCTTCATACGTTATGGTTTATGGACACTGTGACTTTGTACCTCGCAATTAATGAAAGATTAAAACGGCTCTCATTGCTGCCCGCCTTAATCCAGGAGGCATCCTGCTGGTGGCAGTGTAGCGTTTGGTATACATGCAGTCTCCCTCTTTCCCCACCTCCATAGTTCAGGAGCTGTGTGAGAGTCGAGGTGGCCGTCCTGAGCTGTCCGTCCTAACGAGCCTTCTGGTTTCCGTGGACGTAAAGAATGATTGAACCGTGCTTCGGCATTGGTCACAACTTGTCCCTAACATGTCAACTGACATCTGAGGACATTAAGCATCACTTCATCACCCCACCTCCTGGGATCTCGGTCCCCGCCAGTACCTCTTCGGAGACAACTCGGTGTTTATCAACCAACCAACCAACCAACCAACCCGAGTCATAACTAATTGAAAATCATTAAAAATTCAACGTCATGTACGAGTTCACAACTTTTTTTCATCTGTTTATAGTGCCGTGTATTGATGCATAGCTATTGCCAAACTTGGATTTGGTTGACTGGGTTCAGCGGAGGTTGCACTGAACTTGTTCACGCCTTCTCGCTCAACTGTTCTCGCCGATAAGCGGTAAGGCATTAATGAGGCTGCTAAGCAGAAGGACCTCGGCTCGAATCCGCTTCGGCTCTCCTTTCTCTTCACATAGTTCAGGAGCTGTGTGAGAGTCGAGGTGGCCGTCCTGAGCTGTCTCTCCTAACGAACCTTCTGGTTTCCGTGGACGTAAAGAATTATTGAACCGTGCTTCGGCATTGGTCACAACTTGTCCCTAACATGTCAACTGACATCTGAGGACATTAAGCAACACTTCACCACTTTCTCTTCAGAAAGGTTGTGTTTCAGATGTCTTGTGACCTTGTCCTTCAGAATTAGTGAAACATTAAAATGGCTTTCATCGCTGCACATTTACTGCAGGAGTCATTCTGGTGGTGACCCCACATTTGGAATTCACTCCCACAAGACCTTAGACACTGCTCAACCCTCTCATCTTTTAAAGCCAAACTGAAAATCTTCCTCTTCTCACAATATTTCCATCCTAACTAATATCAGTACCCAGTTTCTGCTACAGTTAGTGTGTGTGTGTGTGTATGTGTGTGTGTGTGTGTGTGTGTGTGTGTGTGTGTGTGTGTGTTTGTAGTGCGTTTTTATTTTATATATTTTAATATAATATTATAATTATAATACTTTATGTAAATTGTTTTGGTAGGACTATGCTCTACATGTGTATAGAATATCATATTTAGGTTAATATGCATCATGTGAGCGCTCAGGGCGTTGATGAGCGCATGATAAATATACATTATCATTATTAATGTAGCGATAGGTACATAATCTCCTTATTCCCCCACCTCCATACCCCCTTCCCCCCTTCTCCATGTCCCTAATAAGCTTTATGGTTTCTGTGGACGTTAAGCACCATGTACTTACTTACTTACTTACTTATACTTACTTACGCCGAAAGGGGCATCAGTCATCAAACCGGAACGGACTTGCACGGTCTACACCATTGTTCAAGGCCGCAACGCTTTATCCAGTACCATAACCGTGTGTCTGTGAAAACAGAAACTGGAGTTGCGTCATACCGTGGCGCGACCAGAAGTACATTCGTCAAAAATTATCGTCGTCATTGTCCGAGGGATTAGACCCAGTCCTGCTCTCTCTCTCTCTCTCTCTCTCCATTCTCGAAGTCATTGCCCGAAGGACTAGACTAGACTAGACTAGTCCTGTTCTCTCTCTCACTGACACATATTCTGTCTCTGTCTGACTGTCTCTCTCTCTGCCTGTCTGTATGTCTTTGTCTCTGTCTGTCTCTCTCTCTGTGTCTCTCTCTGTGGGAATGGGAAGAGCTGAAGACGATTGACCCCTCAGCACTCGATCCTTATGAAACACGTGGCGGTGAACCAGTACTTAAAGAAGCGCCTCATGCGACCATGAGCTATACCCCCCCCCCCCCCCCCCTCCCCCCGATCCCCCTTTCCTTCCAAACAGGCCAACGACCGTTCCAGTCAGTCGAGCCAAGTTCAGGTAGATGCCGCAATGGGCACCAGTATGCACTGAGTGACCAGGGATCCGCACGCACGTCACACACACACACACACACACACACACGCACACACACATACACAAGCACGCGCACACACATACACACACACGCACGCACACACGCACGCACTCACACACACACACGCACACACACACACACTGCACGGAGTGACCAGAGATACGCACGCCCATCACACACACACACACGCACACACGCACACAATGCACGGAGTGACCAGAGATACGTACGCCCATCACACACACACACACACACACACACACACACACACACTACGCATTTGTTAGTCCAACGGGTGAGGGTGGCGGGTGGCCGGGTAGGGCCGGTGGAGAGAGGGCAGAGGGTCACAGACAGACACAGTGAAGCTGAAGATGATAGGGACAAGAGAGGCAGCAAGCAGCGTCTGGGGTGATTACACCCTCCTTTTGTCGCGGTGTCCAGCCGGGCGTTGCTGTCTGTCTCATCTGGTTAATGCCCAAAGTGCGTGACTCGGTTCGTCAGGTTCGGCCACTGAAACAGCAGCAGGCACACGGGTTCAAACCTACCGAGAGCCGGTTTGGCCTAGCGGTAAGCAGAAGGACCTCGGTTCGAATCCGCTTCGGCTCTCCTTTCTCTTCAAAAGTTGGCGGTTTGTGGACACTGTCTTGTGACTTTGTCCCTCACAATTAATGAAGCATTAAAATGACTCTCATCGCTGCACACCTTAATGCAGAAGTCCTTCTGGTGGTGACAGTGTAGCGATAGGTATATACTCTCGCTCTTCCCCCACTTCCACACCCCCCCCCTCCCCCCACCCTTCTCCCCGTCTCTAATAAGCATTATGTTTCTATGGACGTTAAGCACCACGTTTACTTACTTACTTCAAACCCACCCACTGCTTCTCCTCCCCTCCATTTCAAACTTGGAGTTTGGAGCTGCTCACTTAACCCACTGGCTGCCCCCAGGACGTCACATGACGTCACTGACAGAATGTTTTTCCGTCTACTTATAGGACGTTGTAAGACTTCATGCTTGATTAGGTTAAGTTTTCACATATTCTTACGCCATATAGTTAACCAAACATACATTCTGGTCTGCTGAGCCTTTTCTGGAGTGACCTCGGAAGGAAACTGCATCAGTAATGCAGTTTGTTGGCAGTGAAAGGGTTAATCACAGGCGCTACTGGTGTCGAATAGTTTTGCTCAGAACTGCATCGGAATACAAATTCATTTTTTTTTTCAAAGTAGGCTACAGGTCTAAGATTTACATATGAAACTCACAGACATAGATTCTAAATTTTAAATAATACAACTGAAACGAGCGGTGGCAAGATCATGCAGAATTGTAAAAAAGATGAGGAAGTTAGTAACACGTTACATTTAAAGCAACCCCTCAAATTATGTATATATTATATAAACAAAACGTTTGTAGGCGAATAGAGCGTGTCTGTTATTGCTGCCGTTGCTTTAGTTATCTTTTTTTTTCAAATCTGAGAGAGTGAGAGAGACGCTTGGCACTTTGATAGTTTATTGTTGCAGACGATAAATCACAACAATGGAGTTGAGTCGGAGAGAGAGAGAGAGAGAGAGAGAGAGAGAGAGAGAGAGAGAGAGAGAGAGAGAGAGAGAGAGAGAGAGAGAGATGCCTGAGGCAGTTAAACCTTCAAAAGAGGGTATATAGTCAGTGACTGAATTTCGCACCGAGTCAACCCTAACTCAGCCTTGGGACAGCTTCTGGTAAGTAAATCTTCCACTGACTTGACCACAAGACCACAACTTCGTCTGACCGATTTTCCCTTGGCAGAGGAACCAAGCGAACAGATTATAGCGTGATGTAACTGCACGATGGCGCACTTCGCTGCCTGGCCCCCTGATTGGATAGGGAAGTGCTCCTTTCTCTCTCTGTTGCACTCATTGCCCGCTTGTAAACTTGGCTTTAGTGGGCTCAGAATTAAACAAAAACAACAGTACTTTATACTTGATTCTTAAAGGAACTTCGGTCGTCTGGCACTCACATACACATACGCAGGCACGTATACACATACGCACGTACACACACACACACACACACACACACACACACACACACACACACACACACACACACACACACACACACACACACACACACACACACACACACACACACACACACACACACACACACCACACACACACACACACACACGCGCGCGCGCGCGCGCACGTACACACCACACACACACACACACACACACACACACACACACACACACACACACACACACACACACACACACACACACACA
>JABMCL010001980.1:67500-75000 GCA_018857735.1 Alviniconcha marisindica
ACATACTTAAGGCGAAACTGTGAGCAAAAACCTACAACTTCCCCATCCGTCTCGAAAATCCAATAACAATCTCTCTTTTCATACACTTAATTCTCTCGCTTATGTTCACACTGTTGATGACGTGTCACACCTTTTCTCAGTTGTGTTCACATTGTCGGTAGCATGTCACAAAGATGACTTTTCTCACCAGTTGTGTTCACATTGTCGATGGCCGACCACAACAACCTTTTTCGTCTGTGTTGATACTGCCTGTGACATATGTCACAGTGTCAATCAGTTGTGTGTAGACAGTGTCAAAGACATGTCATAGTTTCTCTGATATTGTTACCGTTGACACTTTCGGTGACATAATTATAATAGACTAATTCCCTCACTCGTGCTTCCATTGCGGGTGGCATATCATACAGAATTTTCTCGCTTGCGTTAACATTTTAAGTGATCTGTCGTACAGCTGTTGCTACGGACATTGTTGGCAATACGTCATAGTTTTTATTTTATTTTATTTTATTTTATAGGACGCTAGTACCATTGGTATTATTGATAACGTGTCATGGCTTCTTTCGAGTCAGACAGAGTACCGCTGATATTATGGGCACGTTATGGCCTCTTACGCGCTTGTACCGTTAGCATTGTCTGTGTGACATGTCATTGCTTCTCTCCAGTTAGTGCCCTTGGTATTGTTGGTCACATCTCCTAGTTTCTCTCACGCTAGTACTGTTGACATTGTTCGTAACATGTCCTAGTTTCTCTCACGCTAGTACTGTTGACATTGTTCGTAACGTGATAGTTTCTCTCACGCTAGTGACTGTTGATATTGTTCGTAACATGTGGTAGTTTCTCTCACGCTAGTACTGTTGACATTGTTCGTAACATGTCCTAGTTTCTCTCACGCTAGTACTGTTGACATTGTTCGTAACGTGATAGTTTCTCTCACGCTAGTACTGTTGACATTGTTCGTAACATGTGGTAGTTTCTCTCACGCTAGTACTGTTGACATTGTTCGTAACAAGTGGTAGTTTCTCTCACGCTAGTACTGTTGACATTGTTCGTAACGTGATAGTTTCTCTCACGCTAGTACTGTTGACATTGTTCGCAACTTGATAGTTTCTCTCACACTAGTACTGTTGACATTGTTCGTAACATGTAGTAGTTTCTCTCAGGCTAGTACTGTTGACATTGCTGGTAACATGTCCTAATTTCTCTCACGCTAGTACTGTTGACATTGCTGGTAACATGTCTAGTTTCTCTCACGCTAGTACGGTTAACATTGTTCGTAACATGTCATAGTTTCTCTCACGCTAGTACTGTTGACATTGTTGGTAACATGTCATGTTTCTCTCACGCTAGTACTGTTGACATTGCTTGGTAACATGTCCTACGTTTCTCTCACGCTAGTACTGTTGACATTGTTGGTACATGTCTAGTTTCTCTCACGCTAGTACGTTACATTGTTCGTAACATGTCATAGTTTCTCTCACGCTAGTACTGTTGACATTGTTGGTAACATGTCATTGTTTCTCTCACGCTAGTACTGTTGACATTGTTGTAACATGTCGTTTCTCTCACGCTAGTACCGTTGACATTGTTGGTAGCATATCATAGTTTCTCTCACGCTAGTACTGTTGACATTGTTGGTAACATGTCATCGTTTCTCTCACGCTAGTACTGTTGACATTGTTGGTAACATGTCATCGTTTCTCTCACGCTAGTACTGTTGACATTGTTGGTAACATGTCGTCGTTTCTCTCACGCTAGTACTGTTGACATTGTTGGTAACATGTGATAACTTCTGTCACGACAGTACCGTTGACGATGTTGGTGACATATTGCTTCTCTCCGAACCGTCAATGTTGTCGGTAAGTAGTCATGTTTTTTTTCTTTTAGTGCTGGTACCGCTGACATTGTCGGGGGCATGTCATAATTATAACCTCACGCTATATTTACGTGTTACGTTACAATCTTATACGTAGTCAAAAGGCAGGTTTCTATTTCATTCATAGACAATAAAGGTTCTGTATTTTGTATTCCACTATCGTTGATTGTTGCAGATGACATAAAAAACTGAACCGACACTGAAACGGTCAACCGGAAGTGACGTCATAGACTGGAGACTGCGGTCAGTCTGACATCATTCGCAGACTACAACAGAGGAAAAGATACTACTGTCACGTGCAGATCTGTATAGCGCCTGCTCTCTAACATGCCTACCGGAAAGCAGCGGAAATCTTCACTTAGGCGTCCCACGTCATGTGCAAATTCATGCGGATGCAAGCATAGCAGCCTAGAGTAGTGACGGCTGAATAGTGAGACGGAGAATACGAGTTTGACCAGTCGAGATCTTTGTTGTAGTGTTAACTGTATCAACTTGATGTTGATGCTGGCGACGAAAACCAGACTGCGTCGGTTATCCTTTCAACATTACAGGGTTCGCGTTAACCGGTAATTTCCGGTATTTTACTGGTTAAAACCAGCAGGTACCGGGGGGGCGGGGGGGGGGGGGGGGGGAATCAGCAGTCGGTCTGACGTACCGGCTGTTACTTTGGAAATAAAATCATAGCTATGCTATCATGTGTTAGTTTTGAGCGCAGTGCATTAATGCGCAAGTGAGCCAGGTTTTGCTAGTTTATCTGCTGATTTTCAAATAGCCTGCTTTCCTTTGATCGTCTCAAAATTAAAAATTAATAATTGAAATGCAACAACAACACACAAACGGTTAAAAGGAATGCTAAATTTAATAGAACAATAACGAAATGTGTGCAAATGCTTCTTGTTCCTTTTTATTTAAAGTCTCTTCACATAAGCGATATTAGACTCATCTTAAGACGATTAAGATAACGATTACATAAGCGTGTGCAAATTTTTGTGGTAAGCCCCTTTACCCATGGACCTGTATACATAGGTTCATACCTTTACCCGCACGTCTCTGAATTCACCCACAGTTATATTATTAGACTATTGTTACTACTAGACTTAGCCTGGTGGCCTTGGTGTGGAATTGAAGTGCGTGGAATGTCGGACGCGTTTTCAGTCGAGATGTCTCTGACCATATCGTTCACATGGATGTCTGTGACCATATCGTTCACATGGATGTCTGTGACCATATCGTTCACGTGGATGTCTGTGACCATATCGTTCACATGGATGTCTGTGACCATATCGTTCACATGGATGTCTGTGACCATATCGGTCACGTGGATGTCTGTAACCATATCGTTCACATGGATCGTCTCATCGAATATCCATTATTTTGCTTTTGTCGTCTGGCCTAACAGAGAAGGGAGAGCACTCAGTCTAACACAGTGTCTTTACCGTGACTCCATCTTTCGCAGTCACCGTCTAACATAGGTTGTTTGTGCCGGCAAGCCCGACACTAATTTTGGATTTCGCGTGAAATCCACGGGACATCCTGCTCTACTACTGTAAAGAAAATGTTGAGCAGGAAGAAAAATCTAATCAGGAATGACTGTTATCGTTCTAAAATTAGATCCAAACACGTAAAAGGTTCAAAAGAACGCGTTTTCGTCACATCGAAAGAACGCGTTTGTCCTATTTATTAGGACAAAAGCACAACCTGCAAATTTTCGGGGTAATCCCCTTGATCAAGCTTTGACCAGGAAGAGGTGGTGGCGTAATCTGTCCTGCATTTTTAACCGTCAGCTACAGAGCCCGTGAAATGATTCGGCTGTTTCATTGACGTGAACACATTTTGACAGGTGAGGTTTATAGTTTCGGATGAGCTACGTCATGCAGTCACTGGGGTCTTTAATAGAAAGCAATGCGGTGCATTTTTGCGCAATAAAAGGGTTGGTTAGTTAGCCTATACCGGCTAGTCCCCGGCAAGGACTGAGCTGGACACCCACGCAAATCTCCAGGACAACCAGAAAACGGCTTCCCTGGGTACACATAGCACGTCCACGCCATATTTGATCAAGAGCCCTTTGCGCGAACTACCCTGAATGGCCGCATCTACCCGGCAGTCTAAACCGGGAGCCGCCGTACGAGCTGTGATCTCGCGGCCATTGTTGCAAGTGTTTGACCGGTACGGAAGTGTGTTTGTACGGAAGTGCGAAGATCGAGTTCGTTTGTAGAATAGCCCGTGCCCACAACCTCCCTCCCCCGCCACCCACGCGTCAGCTGTTCCGCTAGTCTCGTCGTAGTACAGACTGACTCGATCGTATTTGTCATCGACACCCGACTTTGACTTGAAAGAGGCCGGGAGGTGGAATGTCTGACTAGCTCGAGTAGACCGACCCTGCGGCGTAAAATCCACAGCCTTGGAGTTTTGAATGGGTGTTATTACAGGGAAGGGAGAGAATGGGAGGGGAGGGAAGGGGCGGGGAGGGGGGATGCATGAGTTTTCGGGTCGACCCAGTTCCTACCGACACGAACAGCTGAATGCGGGGGAGGTGTATTATTCTGAACGCACCCGTAGCTGTAGCCGCGGTTTACAATACCCTCGACCTTCGACCTGTGACCTCGCGCGTTGTCTTCAGTGGTTGCGACCTGCACCCCGCAGTGGCGGTGTCTCCGTGTGAAGCTGTCAGCTGGTGTAGTAGATTAACCAAACGTTCTTGATGCACTCTGTTATTCAAAACTCAATAGAGTGGTCCTTATTTTTCCAAGTTTCGCCCGGCGTTGACTGAAAATCATCACTGATTTCCGTTTGACTACAGTATGTTTGATCGCAGTGTCCGGAATACAGCAGACCCAGAAATCATGGCACCATCTGCTAAAAAGCCAGATGACTTGCAGTACAATAGAACTGAACCCCCCCCCCCCCCCCATTCTTTTTTCTTTTGATCCAGGAGAAAGTTAGAGCATAGTATGCTTCAAGTAACTTTGTGTCAACGATTCTGATCAGTTTTCTAATGATCTGCCTTATTCTCAAGAATCAGTGTAGTGTTTTGTTGTTTTTGTTTGTTGTTGCTTTGCTGTGCTTGTGTGTGTGTGTGTGTGTGTGTGTGTGTGTGTGTGTGTGTGTGTGTGTGTGTGTGTGTGTGTGTGTGTGTGTGTGTGTGGTGTGCTGTGTGTGCGTGCGTGGTGCGTGCGTGCGTGCGTGTGCGTGCGTGCGTGCGTGCGTGTGCGTGCGTGCGTGAGTGTGTGCGTGTGCGTGTGTGTGTGTGTGTGTGTGTGTGTGTGTGTGCCGGTGCGTGCGGCGTGCGTGCGTGCGTGCGTGCGTGCGTGTGTGTGTGTGTGTGTGTGTGTGTGTGTGTGTGTGTGTGTGTGTGTGTGTGTGTGAGTGTGTGTGTGTGTGTTGTGTGTGTGTGTGTGTTGTGTGTGTGTGTGTGTATGTGTGTGTGTGAGTGTGTGTGGTGTGTGTGTGTGTGTGTGCGTGCGTGCGTGCGTGTGTGGTGCGTGCGTGGTGGTGTGTGTGTGTGAATGTGTGTGTGTATGGTGTGTGTGTGCGTGTGCGTGGTGCGTGCGTGCGTGCGTGCGTGCGTGGTGTGTGTGTGTGTGTGTGTGTGTGTGTGTGTGTGTGTGTGTGTGTGTGTGTGCGTGCCATGGGCTGGCCGAGGACCTCTCAGACCTTACCCATTGTACGTTACGTCTGTCTGCTGTGATGTGGTTTTGTGTTTCCCATTGACTGTACTGCGTGTCACATCCGGCGGCCCGGACCACTGGGGGGAAATCCTTTCCGGTCGCAATGCATGCAGTTGGCATATACCTTTCTGTCCCAGAATCCCTACTCTCTCCTCATCAGTCACCAGTGTATGCAGTGTCTCACCGTCATAAACATAAATACCTTGGGAACATGAATGTTTGCTGCGTGATGACGATGTGAGGCTCAAACAAGTTCAACTGTTTTTAAATGCAGGGTTGCACACTTGTCATCAATTTCGGTGTCTGCCAGCCATGTTCGACATCAGGTGATGTCTTTAATACCAGCCGGCCTAGCAGACCGAAAAGCGGAAGGACCAGCGTGACAGATACGGACGGAGTAGAGCGCATATGGGCATTCTCGAGCGCGTAGATGCAACATTAAACTGAACTGGCCGAACGAAGCGCGCACAGTACAAGGATGTATCTTCCAGCACCACGGTGAGGTCTTGTGTGTTACCGCCGCGCCATGTCTGCTTCGGACTCAGGTTACACTGAAATAAACGGGTGGATGAAAATCGTAAACATCGTTAGTCCGGGATTGTACCGGAAATCAGTTATTGTAATTGCCTCCGAAGATGGTGTCTAGCTGCCCATGTGTGGCGCGGTGATAAAACATACACATATACACTGACACACATACACACAAACATAGACACACACACACACACATACACACACACGCACGCGCGCGCACACACGCACACACACACACGCACGCTCCCCCCAACATACACACACACACACACACACGCACGCACGCCCCCCCCACCCCCCCCCCACCCCCCCGACACACACGTACCCCTCTCACGCTATGAGATATATTTGTGAATGTAAGTACATATACCGGGTGACCCCCAGACTGTTCGCCTGAGGAACATTACAACAACAGTCACTGTACTTAAAACGTCTTAACCCCTTCACTGCCATGATGTCACATAAAAACGAACAATAAAAGTGCGAAATTTGAAAAAAGAAGAAGTATTAATCCTTTTTGTTTTGTTTCTCGCATTAATATGTGAAAGGATTTTCATCAAAACACACAATATTGAAATTAGATTTGGTTTTAAAACCGGAATATGTACTGTTTGCAAGCTCAGGTTACAAATCAAGTGCACTTTTCAGCCCTGAAAATTTACAGGATGAGGCACTGAAGGGGTTAATTTGTAATTCAATTCTGACACCAAAGGACACCATAACAAAATTAATGTCTTTGTTTCGAACGGATGTATTTTCTCAATTAGAAGAAAAATAATAATAAGTAGACTATAATTAGACTGACGTTACGTGCCTCCATCTGCTATACGGAGTCTTCAGTCATTGTCAATAAACCGTCTGTCCTTCGACAGGCGGCTGTTTTTGCAGGGTATAAGTCATCAACGGATGGATGGTTATTTTTTATTATTTTTTCGTGGCATCGCATGTTTTTAAACTGGTCCTAGGAAGGTTTTTTATTCGCATTTTAATGTAAATTTTAACTTTTGAGGAAAATAAAATACAAATTTTAAGGCCACTAGGGCACCAAATTTCAAAATTTTAACTTTCCTTCTAGGTCCTGACATGAGTCCCCTCGACAGAGTTGGACTAATCCAAACTAAACTATTCTATAGCCAACCAGTTCTGCCCGCAACAGTTAGAATTAAGAGTTTCGTACAGTTTGTCCCTAATATGTCTCCAAGACATCCGAGGATATTAAAACCCCCCCCCCCCCCCCCCTTGGTTATTTTCACTTCGACCACGGAAATGGCAATCATAAAACCTCCCTAAGTCACTGCAGACAGACGGCGGTAAATCGAAATCCTCAGACCTCATAAATGATGTCAGAGTCTTCAGAGTGTTAAAATTGGACACCATACGAAATAAGAAGAAAAGAAGAAGCTGTCTGGTGTGGTTTATAGCCTA